>ML822349.1:0-36580 GCA_009831015.1 Picea engelmannii
ACTTCCTCATATCGATCTTAGGAAAGTGGTTGGTCTTCAACCCAAAGTTGGAGTTTCTCCATTCTTGATTCATCTTCCTTGTGTCCTCATCATGAATTTCATGGGATACATTTTCACTTTCAGGTGTCCTCTCTATTAGAAAATTTTTCAATCCTTCCATGATCTCCCTTTTTAAACCCTCCATCTTAGTATCCGTTATTGCCTCCAACTTAGCTTTAGTTGAATCCATCATCTCTTGTAGTTCATCTTTTGTTACTGTCTTCTTTTATAAATCTTTTATGTCTCTATGCATTACTTCACCTTCATCAAGAGTCCAAGTAGGACTGTTTGGAGGCTTAATTGGTGTAGAAGTTCCCTTTTTTGGTGGCATGTTGGCCAAGTATCACTTTTAAACCTTGATTTTGAGGTGGTTCTGCTAGACGATATTTCTTCTGTTGTATCTCCAAAATTTCGACCCTTCTAGGTCTGAAAATTTGTTTTTGTAGTTCTTTGATACGTCTTCTCTGCAATGCCACAAATCTGATTAAAATTGGATGTGCCAAGTGGAAATTATGACAACTTCCCCACACCTTGTTGATTTTTGACCCTTCCAAGAGAGCCTACTTGTAAAGCGTGCCAATATCACAATATCTGATATTTGATTCTAAAAATTGTACCAGAAATACTATAGATTGTCCACTGTCTAATGCAACTGGTCTCACTTAATTTGGATACTCACTGAAGAAGATATCAATGTTTTACCTGGAAGACATGTTTGAGACTAATTAATATGACTAGTTAGATACCCTATCTTGCACATGGTGTATCTACAAAAGTAGGATGACCCAGAAGATGAATTTTTTATCACAAATACCATAATAATTTCTATGAATATCCTTCGGATTTCAGAGTTTGAAATGTTACAATTTTTTTTTTATAGCAAAAATTTCGAGATGACCAAATTCAGGATGATTTCAGAACCCTATCTTACACAGGCTATATCTCCGAAAGTATAAGGCCTCAGGAGTTGGAATTTTTACCCCACTTACCTTGATCCGTCTACTAAATATCCTCCAAGGGGTTCCTTCTGAAACGCCGTAGAGAAAAAATTATAGCGAAAATTCCAAGGTGTCTCAGGTGTAGCAACAAAACACCAAGACCTTGAGCTCTGATACCAAATGTTAGGAACCAAATATCAAAATAGCATAGAAAAACCTCAGAATAAGTACTCAATGCCTTGAAAAAGAGAGAATTTCAGATAATAAGCTTCTTCGAGTGGGCGACCTCCTTATCACCACACAAATTTCCAAATACCAAATGATTCCAAATGAAAAGGTCTCCTTGGTATATATAGGAGACTAAAAGATACAATTACAACTAATGCACCTAAGCCGACATAAATAAAATAACATTACTAATGTAATATTCCCTAATTAAAAAGTAATGTACCACTATTTAAGACTTAACAAAATCTTATTCTTATGTTTTAAAGCCTTATTCAATTAGTTCAAATTTATGGATATGAAATTTCCAAGTGCTATACTCTCTCACATATTGTGACTCCCTAACCATTCCATTTTCTACACCACATATTGTGACTCCCTAACCATTCCATTTTCTACACCATGAGATTATAATGCCGAGAATTTTCCCTCACGTGCTTGGATGATCTTATCTAAAATAAAAACCTTCTTTCTCACATATTGTGACTCCCTAACCATTCCATTTTCTACACCATGAGATTATAATGCCGAGAATTTTCCCTCACGTGCTTGGATGATCTTATCTAAAATAAAAACCTTCTTTATGAAGTAAATTATTACTTGTAAAAAAATACATTTGTCAAAGTTTTTTCTTTTTTATAAATAAGCAAGTCATCTTTAAAATAAATACATTTGTCAAAGTTTTTTCTTTTTTATAAATAAGCAAGTCATCTTTAAAATACATTTGTCAAAGATTTTAATTTTTTTTTAATAAGCAAGTCATCTTTAACTCAATTTATATTTTCAAACTTCATTTAATTTATTCAAATCTCTTTCCTCTATTTTCACTATTTCCAAACTTCATCCAACTGGTTCAAATCTCACTCTTATCCATTAAAAACCTTTGGATTAATAGTCACTTTAAAAAATTATAGAATGCGCATCCAAAGAAAAATCATTTTTTAGATTTTACAAAATTATAGAATGCGCATCCAAAGAAAAAACCATGTAGAATGCGCATCCAAAGGGCCCAAAAGTTGTCATAGAGCGAACACACCTACTCTTTTTTGTTTTCTAATGAATATTTGTTTCTTATTCGTATGCGATGAGAATGTCTGGTTAGGTACAAGGAGATGCAATGAATTGGTTGACCCATAAAATGCCCGTGGAGAATTGAGGGACCAAGTCATGCTTTCGCATGCAAGTGGGTTGCATGAAAATGAAGGATATCAATCCGGTTAAAGATTCAATTTTTCCATGAGTTAGAGGTCGGTGTGGTGAATGGGAAAAACATCACAGAGAATGCCAAGAGGGAACAGAACCTGGGGTGGGTTGTTCATGAAAGGCAGCATCAACCATTTAGTCTAGTTCCGTGTTTGACGAAAGGGAACAAGGGAATAATTTCCTGATATTTGTTTATATGAATGGAATTCCAGACTGGGTGTGTGATTAGGAGAAGAATTTTCTCGGCAGCCGGACCAACTGAATGCATCTACGTGAGGTATGCTAATAAATTGTCCCATATATTCTGTGTTTTTTTCCCAAAAATAACAGGAATTTAATTTAATGTGCAGGCCCTTTGCCTGTTTTTAATGAAATAAGTGGATTTGAAAATCTGATTGTATTTGGGCATTTTGCTGATACTAGAGGTTTATTTGCCACATATATTGTTTTCTTCGCTGTCTCTTGTTTCCCCCTCCATCAACTCTGGCCGTAATTTTTTTTGGGATTTGCTTTATTTTACATAAACCGTTGGCTTTGATAGTCTTTACATGTCTTTCTGATTTTCTGGGGGAAATCATCAGCACTGTTTTCATTGTGCAGAAGAACAAAGTGGTGTTCTAATCATTCATTATTTTATCCGGTTTAATGTGTCATCGAGCATTGACAGCGATGTTTCTCTTCTCGTTTCATGTGCAGATAGAATTGAAAAATTATATTGTAATTCATAATGTTGAGGCAAATGAGTAGACATGGCATATCTTGGCACAGATTGCAGAACTGGAATCTGCTTGTGTTTGCCATTATAACTCTGGTCTTTGCTCCCGCAATCCTGTTTGTATTGTGGTCACCGAAAGGAGGGAATTCTCGTTCTTCTCCATCTTTAGATGAGACATGGAACAGCATCAGGCATGTTGTGCAGTTCTCTCCAACTGTGGAGTACATAAATGGGTCAGAGGTCATCTGGCAGATCCCCAAATCTGCTAAAGCTGCCCTGTTTATTGCCCATGGTTGCCATGGGAGAGCAGTCAATTTTTGGGACAGGAGTCCAAATTGTCTAAATTGCATCGGACTACCAGAGGAAAGACTACTTGTGCTTCATGCTCTTGCAAGACAATATGCTGTTATCACGATTTCAAGCTCCATGGAGTGTTGGAGTTTTTTAAAGGACAAGGAGAAAGTGAAGAGCATCCTTAAATGGTGGCTTAAAGAGAAGAAGCTGATGGGATTGCCTGTGGTGGCATTAGGAGCATCATCTGGTGGCTATTTCATCTCTGCTTTGGCCACTGAATTCCGCTTTGACTCGTTAACGATCATGATTGCGGAAGGAATGTTTAAAGTGATGGAGGCCCAGACCAAGTATCCTCCCACTCTCTTTGTTCATATGCCCAACGATGTGAGGAGAATGGAATCGGTTGCAGAGACCATGGAAATGTTGAAAAGCAAAGGTATCGATGTTGATGAGGTTAAATGCCCCGAGTTTCCATTGACACCTACTTTCTTATCGGATAGAATTCCCGGTTTGGATGAGAGAACTTCCATAAGAATTTTTGAAGTGTTTAAAGAGACAGGCATTATAAATGAGAATAATTACATGACAAGGGATGGACGGTCAATCAATTGGAAGAAACCTCTGAGAAGAAGGAAGGTCATTTCCGATGCAAAAAATGAATGGGAGGGGCATATTCAGGAGGAGCTGAACCTTGCTTATGGTTACCATGAAATGACTAGCTTACAGTCTGAGCAGATCTTTGATTGGTTTGATTCTCACTTGTCTGAACCCCAGCAAACAAGTTAAGGGGGACGTGCTTATAGATGGCGGCCTAAGAAATATATCCGTAGCAATGTTGAAATTTTTCCGTTTTCTGCAGGTGTTATGTTGCAGATTGTATACCTGGCTCAGAGTATAAGCCTGGTTGGTGTGTTTCAAACTAGGAAAAATACCCAGCTTATGATATGCTCATTAGAAGATTTTTACACAATGGCAAGGAAAGATAGGAGCCCAAATGGTGAGAAGATTTTTACACAATGGCAAGGAAAGATAGGATCCCAAATGGTTACTGCATATTTTGAAAATTCCATGTGCTACTTAGTTGAAAAGGTTGTCAGTTATACTAAACTCCACACAATTGTTGATTTCTGTATCATTTTTACAAGGTTCATTTTGGTCCAAGTTGAGACATGTTTTATAGATACAAAACTGATTCATAGAATGGTCCTTTAATCTTCATAAAATCTTGTTAAATGCAAACGCATATATTTACTTTATTGCATTCAGATGTGTTTTATAACAGTGCAAGTAATGCTGCTTCATGATAAAATTTACTGCTAGGTACAACTTCAGTAACTTCTTGGTATTATTTATGGAATTTTTGGGAATATCAACTTTTAGTTGTACCTGTTAGGGATTTGGAGAGGTCTTTGTCCTCAATAGCATTGCAACAGTTGTCAATGAAGTCAAAAGCAACATTCAAACGAGGGTTAGAGACATAGGATGTGTATATATATGTCGCATCAAGTTTCCGGTATGTGCAGACGTGGGTACATGGGGATGCATATCCAGTATGTCTAGACACCCCCCAAAATTTTCAGAGACGACAGGGTACGTCGGGGGTAGAGGATATAGGGAACCTCTATCCAGATATATAAATATTAAAAGTATATTAATGTTTAAAGTTCTAATTTTTTTAAATGGGAATCTGTTTATTTATGGACAGTAACCTTGGAAATAAGCTTGATCCACACTTAAGTGAAAATTATAGTTTGCTGTTACCTTGCTAGTGACCTACAATTATCTTCCCGAAGGTTACATCAACAATATTCAATAGCCGTAGGCTAAACGTTCTATGAAATGACGATTTTTTCCGGGGACATTTGAAATATCCCTGATCCCGCTGATCAAGATATTTGCTACTGATCTAATGTTCTGTCTCGCAGTTCTGATACATTGGGGGTTTCAGGATGCGTTTCAGTTGTGTGTTTGAGATATTTATGGTTATTGCATGTGCATGTTAGTTATTGCATGTGCATGTTGTGTATTTATGGTTTAAAGTTTAAACAGTATATAAAGGATGCATGCGGAAGTAAAGAACATCAACTGCCCAATAACATGTATTATGCGACTCAAGCATGGAAATACAATAACATACTGAAAATATAGAGTATTAGAGTATAATCGTTAGCTAGATCTCATGGGTCGTCACTGGAATACAAACAAATAGCATAAAAATACCCGTGATCAGAAGATGAAGGCAGATCTGATGCATGCACGAATAGATCGACAAAAATATGCGATTCTGGAGAGGTACGGTAACCACTACCAGCTGGAAAACTCGTCTGGAAGGATAGATCGTCGGAATGAGCTGGAAACTACTCCAATAGAAGCGCCCTGGCCTCTAAACTGAAATGGATGAGTACCGGATGTCAGAACTGGTTTCTGAGGCACTAGATCTAGACCCCTGGGGGGTTTGCGCACCTCCTGGGACATTGGATGCGCCCCAAATGATTCCACCAACATAATCTGCTGCTATAGGACTCAAAACGATCGTATTGCCAAATGCGGAACTGGGTCGGAAGGGTTTCTCCAGATCTGCCTTGATGCTCCGTTTGCAACCTCAAATGTCCTGCCGGAAGAGTTGCGCCCTAAATGGCTGAATGATGCGCCCTACAAGATTCCACTGTCAGAATTTGATGGAAACTGGCTCAATCTGAGCGCCCTGACTGGATCTCAACTGGATCGGAAGGAAACTGCAATCTGAGCTCGGACCTTGTGCAACTCCACAAACCCTCAATCTGACTTGCGCCCTCACTGGCTGAGCTGCGCACTTTGCACTGGATACTCTTGAATAGCACGGTGAAATACCTGGATGGTATCTCCGATGGGCTAGGGTGTGTCTCTCAACACCGAAACCGATCAATGGTGGTGGTTTCCTCCAAAAATCCACAAAACAGTAAA
The DNA here is from genome assembly GCA_009831015.1 of Picea engelmannii. Taxonomy (NCBI): domain Eukaryota; kingdom Viridiplantae; phylum Streptophyta; class Pinopsida; order Pinales; family Pinaceae; genus Picea; species Picea engelmannii. The sequence continues at coordinate 6,358 of ML822349.1, forward strand.
GTCGACTCTCTTCCTCCTCTGGGAACTCTCAACATCAAATCATAACATAGCGTAATGAATTAGGTTGCTTTACCCTTCTTTTATAGCTTCCCGAAACCCTAATTTGTTGTTCACCTTTTCCCTCCAAGTGACTTTTACTTTATTTTATTATTCCTTGATTAAATCACTTAATTAATTAATTAATTAACCATTTTGCCTCTAAAAAGTGATTTATCCATCCTGATGGCTTCTTCGGCCACTAAAAGTCACTTCTCATCATCTTATCCTGTAATGCTCTTCCTCCCGATTTCGATGAGCTATTACACTAAGAGGTTTCTCCAAGTAATATGCTCATTATGACCTTCTTAGTGAATTTAATTAAGATATGATCCATAATAACTCAAAATTATGGAAATCGTTGGAATGCAATGGAACCAAAGCCCAGTTGTGCGCAATGGATCCTGATGATGAACGATACAAGTCGGGCCCAAATAAACCCCTCAATATCTTTCGAACTCTCTGTCACCCCTATCTGGCTACTCGGGTAGGCATAACACTCTGGAATGTTGTAATGTTATAATGTCCCAAAATGGGGACATTACAGTCCTCTCTGCCGGAATATTGCTTGTCCTCAAGCAATAACTGAATCCAACTACATATGATACCGGGGTCCCATATCCACCTGTGTGACACAAGGTAGACTCCCCTCAAGATATGGCCTCTCCAAGTGCTCACCACGCATGACACCCACATGCTCCCGATGAGTAGAATGATCAATGGCCAAAGAATCTCAGTCAACTCCCCAAGCAACCACCCTACTCGAAACTCAACTCCATCAAACACTGAACTACCAAGTACTCCAATCCCTGGATCCCATATCAAGTTGTGAACTGCAATGCCCTGTGGAGTATAGTTCTGTAACATATCAACACCATGAGTCTTCTGCAAATAACACATGGCCTCAACTTGAAATGGGTCTATCCTACCAGACCATACCAAACTCAACACAGCCCCCACCAACTGAACATGTTGTTGCCATAGTGAGGTACTAGAAGACCTCAACGAATCACTAGCCAGTGACGTGCTCTCCCCAATACTGAAACTCAATGGAAAATCAAAGTGACTTCCCCCTACAAACGTCCGCTCATCTCCATCGGTCAATGAAATGCCCAGCCCTATAATCCCAGGGTTCCATGCTAGTCTCTGACAGGGAACATCATGTTGATGTTGCTCTACTCTGATCATGACTGTCTGCTCAAAGTATCCATACTGGACCCTCCACTCGTGGATCCTCATAAGATGAAACAAACTTTTGACCCAATGGACTCCCAGATCCCATGTCAAATTTGGAAGTTCATCACTTCCAATCCCCACTGACTGCTGATGTGCCCTACTGGTAACTGTCGAAAGCCCTCCACCCTCATCCCAATGAGAGTTTGAATATGTAGCAACCTTTGGGATATCCTCTGCCCCATGGCCTAGGATACTCTCCATCACGCCTAGGGCCTCAACTGTCTGCCCTTGATGATCCACCCCTATCCTGCTGTATGCAATCAAGACACTCATGTCAGGTGGTCTCGGCCTACCAACTCTCCATGTCCCCTGCCACTGTCTAGCTCCCCATGCGCTGCTGTCAATGATAAAAGTATCGTGAGAGGCTATCATAAATATTTGCAACCCACTGTAGGACTGGAAAGTATCATATGCTTTGGTCAATCCCAAGGACTTGAGCAAAAGTTCGTCCATCGATACCCATGGTAAATAATCGTCTGTACTCATCACTGAACACCAACCATCAGGTACAACAGTAGGTACCTCCACAAACTGAGGGTCAATCATTCTCCATCCATCATTACTCACGCAATTGCTGATACGATGAAGGTGATCTCCCAGATCTGTATACTGCTGCAAGGGAGAGGAATCTCCATGCTCTACTAAGTACATCTCCTCCCTGCAATCCAGTTCGTCCCCCTAAATCCCACTGTACACCTCTGTATGTCTCTGTGAACTACCACTCATCACTATATGCCCCTGCATACTCATGTGATCTCCTGTATACACCTGCAACATGATGGATCCTGGGTGTACTACTGGGTCATCCTCTACAGGAAGGTCAACCAATCCTGGAACACAAATGGAAGTGTCCTCATAACTTTTCCTGGCTCTGGAATCCCCATGTGTATGTGTGTGCCCAACTGTCTCAACACCCCTCGTGAAGGGTGGTCCCTGTGACCTATGGACATCCTCCTGCGTCTTTGGATCATATCTCTCCATACTCATTAGTGATCCTGGGTACTCCTCATGATCCTCCCTCAACTGGTGCTCCACTGCTAAACCACCAACATCCTCTCGCAATGTGGCTGAGGGATATATCTGACTCTCGGCTGAAATAGATGTGGTGGATCTCTGCCTAATTTCCTCAAGGAGCTCCTTTGATCTGGACTCTGATTCCTGAAGGGTTGTCTATGTGCCTTCCAAGAATCTTCGTGTGCTCACCAACTCATGAGTGAGTCGGTCCACCTCAATCCCCTGTTCCCTCAGTGCCCTGTGATACATCTCGCCAACCTCCAATAGGTAATCCGTATCCATCAACAACTGCTGGTAGTTGGCCCTCATCACAATCACTCTCTCCCTAAGTGTATGGAAGTCATCAATGACAAGTCCCCCATCTGAACTATCCTGTGCCATCGAGGTTCTCCAACAATAACCTGCCACCAATGCATGTGTATCATCAATGCATCTAATGGCTGCCATGATCATGTCCTCACTGACTCTCAACTGTCCTGCCAAGTGTCGTGACTCCTGGTCACAATCCTGCTGAGGTGCTATCTCATGCCTCTCACTGCTAGTGTCAACAATGGAATCCCCAACAACGCACTCCTCAAAATATAAGGCACTGAATTGTCCACTGTCCCCTGTGCTACTGAGTCCTCCTGTATGCCACTGCATGCCATCACCAACTGCGACCCCTATCTGAATCGCACCATATCCTGTATGGGCAGTTGTATCCTCCTGTGCACTCACCCTACTGATATCATCTGCGCCTGGATCCCATACAGATGTGTCTAGACACGTGCTATGGTCATCTCGACCAATAAGGAGTGCATCCTCATCACTGTAGATCGATCTTGGGAGTAAGTGTCCCAACAAGCTGTCGGTCTCCACAGCCTGGTCCATCAATGAAATCTCCAAGAGTGGTGACTCACTCTCCTCATACTGATAGGTATGTGTAAGGTCAACTATCTCCAAGCCATACCTCTCCTCCTGGGTCTGCAGATCCATATGTCCCTTGTGTACAATCCCCACACAAGGCTCCTCTACCATATCAAGAATGCCACTAATATCCTCATGTGTCGTGGCTAGCATAGGTGAATGAGAAGATGAAAAATGTGGCTTGCTCATCATAGGAAGCTCATCATCCTCCATACATGACTTCCTGGAAGCCATGTCTACACCCATAGGTAGGTCATCCAACCTCCTAATCTCATCATGTCTAAGTGCCAACACATATGAATCCTCACAAGTGTGACCACTATGTTGAAGTGTTGAATCCTCAACATTGCCTGACGGGGAAGATGAAGGACATGCACTATTATCCTGTCCATCCAACTATCCCTCAAATGCGCAAGAGTCATTACCCTCCATCTCGGTCATCTGGTTGAGCTTGTAGTACATGTCTAGCTTTTGTACCCCAGCTCTGGCAGTGCATTTGGACGATCCGTCAAAAGAAGGTATGGTGAGTTTACCAACTTTCCGGATGAATCTATATTATGCCCCTGTTGCTGCTGCTGTCCTCCTCTCTGAGATTCTTTGGGATGGTCCATGCCCCTAAGTCCATAGTACTCGACCAATGTCATGTCATGATGGAAGTCACGACCCAACGCTACATACTCCCTCTTGTACTCTGCAATGTCTTTCGCCTGAGTGGGCAACCTGTGTGCTAACGGCTGCTGTGTTGCTGCTGGTGGTGCCCTCTGAAAACTAGGGAACCATGGTCTGGGAATCCTACTCGAAGATGTGTATGTGTGAGTAGGTGTCTGGAGTCTATTGCCTTCCCCCGAGTTCCCCTATGCTGCATGTGGGGCTAGTGTGCCCGGGGTGTCCACTATAGCTAATATATCAGCCAACTGTGCCAAAGACTGCGCCATGGTCTGCTGACCGACTACCAAATTGCTGAGTACCTGCATGAAGGCTGCCTCTAGGTCCATGGGCGCTTTACCAGTGCCCTCTGGCCTTTCATATCTGTCTCCCCACATCCTCTCTGCCTTCTGGGTCACCTGCTGAACTCATCGACTTTAGTCACAGGCTGGCAGGACTAAAGCTCTGATACCACTGAAATATCCCTGATCCCGTTGATCAAGATATTTGCTACTGATCTAATGTTCTGTCTCGTAGATCTGATACACTGGGGGTTTCTAGATGCATTTCAGTTGTGTGTTTGAGATGTTTATGGTTATTGCATGTGCATGTTGTGTATTTATGGTTTAAAGAATAAACAATATATAAAGGATGCATGCGGAAGTAAAGAACATCAACTGCCCAATAACATGTATTATGCGACTCAAGCATGGAAATACAATAACATACTAGAAATATAGAGTATAATTGTTAGCTAGATCTCATGGATCGTCACTGGAATACAAGCAAATAGCATAAAAATACCCGTGATCAGAATATGAAGGCAGATCTGATGCATGCACAGATAGATTGACAAAAATATGCGATTCTCGAGAGGTACGATAATTGCTACCAGCTGGAAAACTCGTCTGGAAGGATAGACCGTCGGAATGAGCTGGAAACTGCTCCAATAGAAGCGCCCTGGCCTCTAGACTGAAATGGATGAGTACCGGATGTCAGATCTGGTCTCTAAGGCACTGGATCTGGACTCCTGGGGGGTTTGCGCACCTCTTGGGATACTGGATGCGCCCCAAATGATTCCACCAACATAATCTGCTGCTATAGGACTCAAAACGATCGTCTTGCCAAATGCGGAACTGGGTTGGAAGGGTTTCTCCATATCTGTCCTGATGCTCCGTCTGCAACCTCAAATGTCCTGTCGGAAGAGTTGCGCGCCCTAAATGGCTGAATGATGCACCCTACAAGATTCCACCGTCAGAATCTGATGGAAACTGGCTCAATCTGAGCGCCCTGACTGGATCTCAACTGGGTTGGAAGGAAACTGCAATCTGAGCTCGGACCTCGTGCATCTCCACAAACCCTCAATCTGACTTGCGCCCTCACTGGCTGAGCTGCGCACTCTGTACTGGATACTCCTGAATAGCACGGTGAAATACCTGGATGGTATCTTCGATGGGCTAGGGTGTGTCTCTCAACACCCGAACCGATCAATGTTGGTGGTTTCCTCCAGAAATCCACAAAACAGTAAAGTCGACTCTCTTCCTCCTCTGGGAACTCTCAACATCAAATCATAACATAGCATAATGAATTAGGTTGCTTTACCCTTCCTTTATAGCTTCCCGAAACCCTAATTCGTTGTTGACCTTTTCCCTCCAAGTGACTTTTACTTTATTTTATTATTCCTTGATTAAATCACTTAATTAATTAATTAATTAACCATTTTGCCTCTAAAAAATGATTTATCCATCCTGATGGCTTATTCGGCCACTGAAAGTCACTTCTCATCACCTTATCCTGTAATGCTCTTCCTCCCGATTTCGATGAGCTATTACACTAAGAGGTTTCTCCAAGTAATATGCCCATTATGACCTTTTTAGTGAATTTAATTAAGATATGACCCATAATAACTCAAAATTACGAAAATCGTCGGAATACAACGGAACCAAAGTCCAGTTGTGCGCAATGGATCCTGATGATGAACGATACAAGTCGGGTCCAAATAAACCCCTCAATATCTCCCGAACTCTCTGTCACCCCTATCTGGCTCTTCAGATAAGCATAACACTCTGAAATGTTGTAATGTTATAATGTCCCGAAATGGGGACATTACAACATTTGCTCGAAATCTGGCGAGAAATTGTTAGATTTGTAGATTTGAGTGATTATTTCTGTATAATTTGAGTGCCCTAGGGGTTTTTCAGCATGTTGAATCCATTTCTTCATTCACAAATGGATTTTGAACAACAAAAAATAGTGATTCGTGTAAATTTGTATCGCCGGATTCCGGCACAAAAAGCCATTTCATAGAACAACTAGACAATGCCATATTCAATATAATCAATAGCCACATCGAACAAACCCCATGGCAGATGCAGGGGAGGAGCATGCCTACTGGGATTTGAACCTGGGCCATTGTCACAACAACTGCTCCAAGTTGTCGTTAGAGCACAATTCGACGAACTTTTGATTGAAGGACATGGGGGTGGACTTTGATCCACTTATTTGTTTATGAGTCACAAGATCATTTAATATAATCCTTTTGGGTGCAACCACATGTTAGATCACCATCTCAAGGTGACCCTATGGCCCTAAGTAAAACATTCATTGGAATTGAACCTTGTCCATTGGTGAAAAACTCCTTGCCTCTCACCACTGGGTCCAACCCTTTGGGCATTTTATTTGAAGGACAAAGGGGTGGGCTTTGATCCACTTATGTGTGCACGGGTCACGAGATCACTTAATATAATTCCTCTAGGCACAACCACATGTTCCACCACTACTGCAAGGTGGCCCCATTATTTGTACCTAGGATAACAGTCTCATATGGATTGAAACCCGAGAATCATATGGTTCTGTTACCGCCCAAACTAGCAGTCCTACAAGGTCTTAGACTGCTATGGGAGAAACACAAGGGATAGGTTTCCAATGTCACCATAACACCTATCCTTTCCTTGTTCAAGCCCAACTCCCACTCACGAAAAGCCTTTGGGAGGCTTCCCTATAACACAACAAAATCACCTTACCCAACCGATTAGAAGATCAGTGCCTTAACTAACGAGCTTATGGTGAAGGGGTAGGAGTTAACTATTTTAATAGCTTGCTGGAATAAAATATATTGCAGAAAATGAAGTGAATGAACAAAAATCTAATTTACCCTTACTCTCCAAAAATAATAATGAAATGAAGTACAAGAGAGAAGGGGAGTGTTGTTACCACTTTTCCGGATGATTGTCTATGTGAATACCTTGACCAAAGTGGCTGAAAATGAGTAATGTCCTCGTTGTCCCGATAAATTAGACCTGCAAAACACAAGAAAACACAGAAAATAGCAAGGAAAATGGCCTTTTGAGGCCTCCCACAAGTGCAAGGATGCACTAGATCATTAGATCTGTGGGCAAGAAGGCTAGGGCAGCAAGATACAAGTGTTTACTAAGTCTAATAGCTTTCATATTTGCTGTGAACTTAATTTTCAGCAAGCTGGAAATTACCTTTGCAGATTTGGGGTTCAAATCCCTCTAGGGTCAAAACCCAAAGTTTGCTACAGCCAACAAAATCAATTGTTGGGCTGTAGTTAAGCTCTATAATGACAAAAAATAAAGATATTACATGCAAATCAGATCTGAAAATTGAAATGAAAGGGTTTAGGAAGGTAAAACTTACAAAATGTACCTTTTTAAATGTGTCCACCAAGTGTAGATCTGAATATTTTGTTTGCTGTCATAGTGCAGATCTGCACACTTTTTTTCAAACAAACCCTTGTAATAGATATGAAATGAAGCATAAAACTCAAGGGAATATTTATCTTGGGGTAGGGAAAATCCCACAAGGCAAAAACCCCAAGATCTACTAGCTTGATAAAGATGAAATTGAAATACAAAGCTAGGGTATGATTTTTTTGTATTTTTGTAATAAAAATATGATTTAAAATATTTAATTAAAATGGTTGAAGAAATTGAGAGATTTTTTTACCTTTAATTCTTACCTTATGATGTCTCTGGTTTATGCGATTATGGTCCCGTGAGCTCAAGATTGGCCGGATAGATTTCTAGATGATTGAGTTTGGAGTGGAAGCACTATCACCCCCAATGCTATAAATTTTACCAATAGATGGGTTCTTACTTGGATATTGCTAGGAGAACTCCTCTACATGATGGTTTCCAATATAACAATCAACTTGGGTCGAAGAGATAATAGACCACTTGGTTGAAGCTACTCCAAAGAATTTGGTCCAACAACTTGGGTGTATTACCCTTGGATCGCACAAAGAGAGTAAGGAGACGAAGGCCTATCTTCCTCTCTTCCACATGACTATGTTGCCCCTCGATGAATTGATTGAATATCTTTCGCAAGTCTCCTAAAGAACCCCTGTCAAAGCACAATTACAAATATCCAAGACCAAGAAAAACAAACATTACATCATATAATCCACAGTGACACAAAAGAATTGAGTTCTTAAAATGACACTATGATCTCACAAAGTTTCAACAACAAAAATGAGAGGAGTAGCTAGCCTTATATAGCAAAATTAGTAACAACTAGTTTTTAACTCCCTCATTAAAAATAATATTCTTGGTTTGCACATCCACAATTAATTGGAGGCTAAACCATTAATAATATTTTTTATTATATCACTCCATGGTCAAAATGGGATAAATTTCATTTTTATAATGCTTGACCAATTGATTTGGTGGAGGAAATAAACTTAGGGACAATTTCCCCTTGAGAAATGAGCACAACGACTATATTTTGTCCATATTGACTATTCTTCCTTCCAACGGCTAGTTTGACTTGTCAAATCAATTAATGAGTAGTTGCAATTTGTCACAAAGAGGATGATTTGGTCATTTAGTGGTTAAATTAACCACTTTACTTGGAAATAGAGCATCTTTGAATAACATTAATTATTTTGCATGTGGATAAGGAATCTTTGACTTGCCAAAGTTATTCCAATGCTAGAATACCCCAAACACTCCACTCCTTGACCATTTGACCTTGTAAAATGTGCCCAACGATTTTGTAGAAGAGATAGGACGATTTTCCTTTGGGAAGACTTATCTCCCTCAATATTCCATCAACCAAAATGCTAAGATATGGGTTTTACTTGTGATTTTTTTCTGCTAATTTTGAACCCATGTATTTTTTCCTCGGGGATCACTGCATGAAAAGACGTGCACTGATGAAAACTTTGTGAGACTGCCATGTTGAGAGCAAAAATGATAGTGCACCATGGCCAAGGGATGCCTACAGGCTCAATATGAAATAACCACGTGGGAAGACATAGGTGTGCATGACATGGACCGGACTAGGCCCCACAAACTACAACCAACCCTACATAAGACCTGTGGCTCCACACAGTCATGTGTCCCAATAGATCCGTGCCACGACCTCCAATCCTATCCAAGACGAGAGATAGTGAGGTGGGGACATAAGGGGACTGATCATGATCGGATTAAGTCTAGAAGTCCACTACAAAAATCATCCACTATGTTTTACATGGCTTTAACTTGCATCCTTGGTGAGAAGTAACATGTCCCATCCTCTAGCATTTTTTAATTAGTGAAAATGAGGTTGCTGGTACTAAGCCAGTTACTAAATCACTACCCGTAAGTGACATCAATAATTGGCACAAAGCCCAATAAGTCACTAAGGCAACATCAAGAAGGCTCAAACCCTAATAAAGGGAGCAAATCCGCAAGACAGATCCAGTAGACCCCACACAGGGGAGGAACATGCCCCACAGGATTTGAATCTTTGAAAGAAAATTCCCCGAGTCTTGATGAGACCTAAATGGACTGCTGACCCTCTGGACAAAATGAGTCGAGTGGCAAGTTGGTCTAGAATCTGGATAACTTTGTAATATACATTTTATTTCCTGTGCCTACATATTAGTCTGCCTGAGATACTGTAATTGGGTCAAACATTAACTTCTAGCCTCTAGGGTGTCAAAGGCCATAAAAGTTTCTATTTGTATCTTTCTCGGAGAACCTTTAGAATTGACATCTGATGTTGTGTTAATAATCAATCCATTTTCATACAGGTTCATGTTTGTTCTTTATTAAGATTGTGTCTAACTAGGTCTTAGTCAATTCACAGATTCCAAGTTATTTTTCATGTTGTATCATCCACCTATTTGTCTCAGACTGAAGTTTTTTTTAATTGTTAGTGTTTATGCTTGAAAGGATTAAGTTTTCTGGAAAGAAAATTATCTGTTTGCAGGCTTCCTGATGTTCTTTATCAGATCCATGAAGAGCTTTTTTCAGTTTTCATCAATGAGATGAATTTCTAAACACTTCTGACTGTGCAATCCATTCGAAGGTTAGGACAGTTGAGTTTTGTTGTCAGTTTTGTATTGGTGCCCGAATTTATGATGCCTACTGAAATCTGAATTTTTGATTGTTCACATCCTCATTTGTATGTAAATTTGAATTTACTATTGGGTTTGATTTTATGACGTCAATTTCAAATTCTAAGATTATGTATATTTTTAATGCATGGATTGGCCTCCTTTTGCATATTTTTCTATGTCAAAGGCTGGGACATCTTATGGTGTTATTTTAGTTCCTATCATACTCATTTAATTAAGTAGACATTCATGCAAAGAAAGCATAGAAATCCATGGCACCACAGCCTTTGGGGGCCTGGTTATCAATATCAAATGTGGCATTGAAAGCTAAGCATTCTAAATGCAAAAAAAAAAATGCCAGTGAAGAGCTAGTCATATGAGCATGTGGTTTGCTGATGTGGGCTGATTATATTGGATTGGTTGCTAGCCAGGAACCATAAGTGCAGAATGGCTAGGGGATGGTAGAGTATGACTGCTCTTTGTGCATTCCTTTTAGCGGAGGATAATTGTTGCACATGGGTCTCTTTGCCGTCTGGATTGAATGCATACAACTCTCTCTCCCATTTCATTTTGAGAAACAGAACCCACAGCCTTTGGAAAGCTTTCAATAACTAGAGGGTGCTGCTATCAAATCTTCAACACCCCAAAGGAGATATTTGAGCTCTATCTATTTCTTTCTAGCCTGGCTGTTGATCTTTAGGTCATTTTGACAATGCGTTGGAACAAGCATGGCTATATATTTTTAAGGTTGCTTTTCTCATAATAATCAAGAAATTACGGCCCCTTAAAGTTATAACTTATAACCAAGGCTTAAATTCTGAAACGAGTCAGGTGAATCTGAAAGAAGCCTACCAAGGACATTGGTAGCAAGACTTAAGCTTGGTTTGAAGATTTAATCATGCACTCCCACATGAGTTTTGCCCTTCAAAGTCACTCAAATGAATGTTGTTGCATTCATTATTCCCAAAGATATTTTGCATGTCATGGATTGGGGAGCCTAGTTAGTGTGGTAAGATTACGGTGGATAACAAACAATGCAGCAGATAAAACTTTCTTGGCTTCTAGAAGTGCTCTTTATAGCCTCTCAAATTTTCATGAGTGCCAAGAAGGTTCAGCTTCATAGTCCCTAGTATCTTATCAAGCTCTGTTGCAGGAAACTCCCAAACTGCCTATGTACCAGTACCGGAAACTCATGGAAACATGGAAATGCCTCGAAAACTTCTTGGAAACGCCCAAGTGCCCATGAGTGGCATGGGACCCATAGGAAGTCTAACAGACCCTAATCTATGGAAAATGACAAATTGACCTTTAATTCGTTTCTAAACCTACCTACAAATTAATCTTTCATTCTTCTTTTCTTGAAAGATAATGTGTTATATATATATATACTGCGTTTCCCCCAACATACCTGTTTGGGGGCATCATGTTTCATTCATTTTTCTGAAACTAGTACGTCTCCACGTTTTGTGCAACTTAGCTATCAAGTCATTTTGTGATGACATCTCCTGCCATCAATTGGCTACATGTCCTAGAGGTGGAATGTTTCGTGAACCCCTTGCATATCTTGGATGTGGAATTTCAGACAAAAAGAGTTATCTGTGACCATGGAATAGTTCAAACTTCATACCCGAGTTGGATTAAAGGCAGTGAACACATTTACACTGTCACCATCATCAAATCAGCTATTTTCCATGGCAGCATAGTGAAGAGCACATTAAGGAACTATAGCATAGGGAATAGCACATGAACTATAGCATAGTGAATAGCAAATGAAGGAACTGTGTGCAGTTTTCTAACAACTCCAATCATATGAAATGGATTCAAGGTCCAATTATGAAAACCTTGAAAAAAGGATAGTTCAGCAAATATTGACCACCAAAACTAGCAAAGGACAAGCCAGACTGGCCTGATGCATAGATTAAAATTACAGAAACAAAAACGACAATTGGAGCAGGCAATGCAATTGCATTATAACACCACAATTAGGCAGATTGAGCAAGTTCAAATTGACGTAGCATGATTCCTATTAGATGATCATAAATTCTTTGATGCTATTTCACAAATCCATTGTGTATCTGGTAGGTGGAATGCTTGATGTATTCATTGCTTTCAATTACCTACTCAAACCAAGTTGCTGAATGAGCTATCCCTAGCTTGGGAGTGGGATCATCTTTTGGAGGATCAGTATGACAAGCTTGATGCTGTTATAAACATGCGTTCGAGCTACAGTGCATTCTAGGCCCTTCACCGTCTTCTATGTCGTAGACAATGGAAGTCACAGGTTTCAACTTTTCTCTGATAACTTCTTTATGAACTTGATGTTATTGAACTAGGGGATGTTTCCCAGGCAACTAGTTTGAGTAGTGGTGGTTACCCTATGGATTTATTATTCCCCTCTCCAATACAACGTGGGTGTATATTGTTTCATATCTTGTCCAATAGATATGAAGATAGCAAGCCTTCACCCTAACCTTGCTGTAAACAAGGATGACAGCTTGCAAGGTCCTCTAGCTCCATTACAGTTTACCACTGGGATCTCATTTCAATCTATCGTTTCTGACTGATAACGTCCAGGGTTTATTGCATCAAAGTAGCCTTGACATGTCATTTGACACATAGGGCAATGCCTTCCCCTTCTAGAAATCTGCAATCACTACTCCTTACTTCAGGTATTCCACATATCTTTTACATAATGCTCGGAGATCACTTTTACAGAGGATCTTAGAAACTTGACAAGTCTCTCATAATATATTGTAGAGGGGATCTAGCAAGAAGAAAGGTTACAGAATAGCCTCATTGACATGGGAAGTGTTTTCTTTTAAGACATTTTATTAACTTTCTTTCTATATTTTATCTCTGCTGTTTACAATCTCTTCTTATTGTCTAAAATATTCGCTGCCATCTTTGTTATCTATTGAATTGGGAATTTAATGACATTTGGCATTTAAAAGTTTATACATTCTTACATAAATTCACATATAATTTGTATGGTCTTGTTTGCAACAAATTTATAAAACTTTTATAAAATAGAGTCATATTATTTACATCAGTTTGGTAGTCAATTTCTTTTTCCAGGTATCATATCCCGGGGGAAAACCTCCTGGGCACTTCCCCTCATTCTGAGGATGGTACCCAAGGTAAACCCTAGATTCTTCAGGGCAGAAGGCTAGGTTAACAACTTATGAATAGATTATATATAGTTCATCAACAATCAGTTCACTAAGAGCAAACATGTCAGAAGGTGGGATTTGAACTCAGGTGGGGAGAGTAACAACTKTTCCTTACAACCACTCAAGCTACACCCAATTGACTTTAGTAGTCAATTTCTTGTCACACAAACCTTAGCAGTTATTAAATGAAYTTTTGCCCAGCCTTTACTCCAGAAGACTGATTTGTGCCCAACAAGCTGTTACATAGGCGTAGTTTGTGTTTTCTAGTGCTCAAGGCACTGTTACAGAGGTCAGACYTGTGTTTTAGGGCCAAGATATACATTGCAAGCCAACAAACWTGTCTCCAGTTTCRTATATTGACAGCTGGGTGCCTTTTTCCTGGGCTTGGGTATGGCTGTAGTGATTTCTACTTGTCAGTATATCGATAGAAGGTACTGTCTATTTCGTGTATGGCTGTAGTGATTTCTACTTGTCAGTATATCGATAGAAGGTACTGTCTATTTCGTGTTTTGCTGGTATATATATGCATGCTGTTTCCTAGCCATATCATATCTGAACATTTGACAAAAGTTACTGTATCTGAACCCATATCTGTTTCCAATCAACTTAGTCTTTTCCTTGTATTTTTATGCAACCTTTCAATTCAAATAATGTAGCTAGCTTCCTTTTGTTTTTACGAATTTTCCTGTTTGTAATGAAGCCTTTTTTGACATTTCTTTTCCTTGCTGATCTTTTACTTGCATGTTGGAGTAGCTTCAAACACTTGTACTTCTCTTGTATGCTAATGTAGCCTCAGAAAATTTATATAACCATTTCTTGATATCAGTCTTTTCTTGCATGCTAATGCAATCTTGGAAAGCTTCCCTAATTGCAGCCTTTTGTGTGCTGATATAGTCGTGAAATTTGTGAACTTGCATTTTTGCACTTACAGAGCACTTAGAGGATTCTGGAAAGTTACTTTTAAGTTTGGAGAGAAAAGTTCATCACTATACCTTATTTTTTTGTTGGTCGTACATCCATCTGCTTGCTGTTCTACTCCAAGTATTTTCTTCTTAAATACATCGGTGCTTTTTGTTTCTCAGAAGAAAGTCTATTCCTTTTATTTTAGCTAAGAGTACATTTGTACTGGCTATATAGCCTTTAATTTCTACATATGTCTAGAAGCCATGTTCTGAGACTTAACTCAAAAGATCTAAGAAAAGGATCTGTGGATTTCTATGAAACAGTTCATCCTATTATTCAGAATTCTCAATAAGAGTTAAAAGATATGCCTGGAAGTGGAGCTACAGGTGCCCTCCTCAAGGGAAGCCTCAGTATCCAATCTACCTGGATCCAGGTTGACTGCTGCCTTTGCCAAGGAGCCTGCCACAGTGTTCAGTTCTCTGTAGATATGAGCAAAAGTGATACTTCTGAATCTTGAGATTTTGTTGTTTGTCTGCCTCACACTCACCTGATGTTTTTTACAGTTGGTATTCATGGAACCTTGCAACCAGTAGATGATGGCTTTGGAGCACCATACATGTCCATATCTGAAACACCTCTCTCCAGGGCTATATCTAGAAGGGTGCTGGCTGCTATAAGTTTTGCCATATTGTTTGATCCCCTACCCAGACTGAGCTTGAAGGAAACTTTCAGATTTTTTGGGAGGATGAGCCACCCTCCAGTGCCCTTGACTCCTGGGTTGTCCCAGGAAGCACCATTAAAGAATCCCTGAGTCCTTGTGAGATCTCTAATGGTAGCTGAGAGCACCAGAACACCGTGGTGCGCTTGATCTTATGTGATAAGGATCTACCAGAGAGACATGCTTGCAGTCTGTAGAAGACCCTGATTAGAGTGGGATACTTTCCTTAGTCGTTTTGGGCTAGCCAGATTGACCAAATCACCTCTAGTGCTAGGGTTTGATCCTCATCCTTTGAAGAGTATAACCATTTTTCCAGTGTTCCACGGGGACACGTCCCCCAGGGTGGGGGTCGTGGGGGACGCGTCCCCCACGTCCCCGGGATGGGGGGACTCCAGGGGGGACGTTTCCCCACGTCCCCTTTTTGGGGAGACGCGGGGGGACTTGAGGGGACACGACTCCCCAAGGTGGGGGATGAGACTCCCCAAAAGGGGGACTCTTGGACGTCCCCCTTTGAAAAGGGGGACTTCTAGACGTCCCCCCCCAAAAGGGGGACTCCTGGAAGTCCCCCCCAAAATTTTTTTGCCCAATAAGACTTAAAAAAGAAAAAATTAAATTTAAAAAAAAAAATTAAAAACAAATATATATAAAATTAATTTATGTTATTGTTGAGATTTATCATATTATCATTATTATTTTTTATTTTTAAAATTTTATTTTTTATATTATATATGTGACGTCCCCCCATCCCCCATTTCCCAAAAATCCCTAAAATTTGGGGGTACTTCCACACGTCCCCCTTGTGCGTCTCCCTGCACCCGCGTCCTCACGTCCCGGAGTCTTGGTGGAACATTGCATTTTTCAAGAGCTTGACAGATCAAGTCCTTCCCACGAGTTCCTGTGCTTTAGAAGCATGTAGCTGCATTCTGTACTTCCTTGGAAAAGTGACAGTGAAGGAAAAGATGGTTCATAGATTCTGGGCATTTTTCACTTAGTGGGCATCTTCATGGCCCTTCCCAGCCTCCTCAATGCGAGTTATCCCAGGATGATAATGAATTGTTTAGGGCCATGAGTTATCCCAGGATGATATCGAATTATTGGAGGGGCACTTACTTTCCAGATTTTGCGTCACCACCATTTTAGGTCACCTCCCTCCAGGTGGATGTGCCGTGTCAAGTATCCGAGCTTTACTGAACAAGGACCATGATTGGGGTTTGCCCCCAAGGTAATCTGTTCTCCTCTCTCATCTTGATTCCTGCCTGAGTCAGCTGGTGTGTGAATTCCTTCCATTGATTTGCTTCCTCCCTTGACAATCCAATATCACTGAATTCTAGCCAAATTTGACCTAATGCTTGGTGAGCCAATGGGATTGCCACTTCGGATAGGGTCATGTAGTGCCTGCTGTGGAGAGCTACCTGCAGCTTCCTGGGCATTTTGTAAATTGGATCTATCTCTATCCATCCGTCGACTCCTAGTGCCATTGCCAATCTGCCAGCAAAGATACTTACTGATTATGTTGAAAGAGGATATAAGGACTTTCCAGATTTTGAGCCACGATGGTGATTCTTATTGGGGCTTCTAATCCACTCTTTCGACAATAAAGGTTTATTGTATTTCCCTTTCAGAATTTACTGCCAGAGACCTTCCTTGGAGATCAGTTTCCATGTTCCTTTTGCTGTTAGTGCTCTTGCAAACATGCCCAGATGTTTTAGGCCCCATCCACCTGAGACCTTAGTCTTGGAAAGAGATTCTTAGGAAACTTGGGGGAGCCCTCCTGCTTCTCTGTTACCTCTCCATAAGTAGGAGAAGCAGCTCTTGCTGATTTTTTTCAGGGACTGCGTGGGGATGATGGCTAGGGATAGCTAGTAGACTGGGATGGCTTGTACCATGCTCTTTATCAGTACCATTCTGACAGCCAAAGAGATCCACCTATGTGCCCATTGATTGATCCTTCTCTTGATTTTTTCTATACATCAGTTCCGGTCATTAACTCAGTAGTTGTTTGGTTTCAAGTGGAAGCCAAGATAGATAAGCTTCCCTGAACTCTTGAATTGTGTAAGGCATGAATTTCTTGATCATCTCTCTCTGACCCTGAGGAACAAGGTGGAACCTGAGGGAGGATTTTTCTTGGTTTATTTCCATTCCTGTTGCACTGTAGAACAAAATGAGAGTTCTTTTATAAGCCTTGAGGAGATAATCAACAAGCTTTAGGTGAGTCACCCTTACCTGACCTGCAACTTGAATGCCTTGTATATTTCCTGCCCTGATTTCCTCTGGTATAATCTTGCCAAGCCCTTAAGCAATGATAAGGAATAGCAAAGGGGAGAGGGGGCACCCCTATCTCAGGCCCAAGGAGGATTGAAAAAACAGAGAAGTTCATCCATTGACAAGCACGACAAAAGAAACTGAGTGATTTTCAAGAAGATTCTAGAAGGTCCAAACCTTATCACTAACTAAGGGTTGAGGAAGTCAAAACCCTAACCCTAGACGGTTATCGGGCTATGTTAAATATCGTGCTGCTAGGAGGAGAAGGGGTTCCATTCTTTTGTATTGTACTTGTTCCATAGTTGAGCAGAACATCTAAGGAGTGGGATTTGACAGCATAATAGAGGTAGGAAGAAGAGTCTGTAGTAGCCATTCAGGCCACAGAGTCATAGGCAACTCCATAGTGAGTGCCCCCCTTTCTTTGTACTTGCATTTCATTATTGAAGAAAAGAGAATAGAGCATAGGCCTCATCTTCTAGCTGGGTTTTCTCCTGTATTGGGTTTCCTAGGATACATCTTGTGTTCATTTGTGTGGATGGTGTATTCTTTTGCTTAGTCTTTCATTTTCCCATTTCAGTTGTTTCATTAATTTGAGCATTAAGCTAGTGATTATAAATCTAAGATATAAGGAAAATAAACCTGCATCAAGATATGTTGTGACGAACTGTTGTAGTGGAATATCCATGGTAGTTTATAGATCATATTGGTATGAGAGAGGTTTTCTTTGGAGTACTTGTGGGAAGTTGCAGGATCCAACAATTGGCTTAAGAAGAAAGTCATAGAACCCTAGCCATGGTGGAGAAGTCTGTTCACAACAACCCTCGAGATCCAGCAGAAGAAAGATTTGTGAGGCTGGAAGAGCATGTCACTTATATCTCTCACAATATGACCCTTCTCATGGCGGCTCTAGCAAACAAGTTCGGACCATTAGGGGAGGTTAGAGGCTCTAACTCAGAGGGGAAACCGGGAGATAATGAAGACCCAAAAAAGGAGTCGAGGAAAGAGCTCGAGCAAGACTAGCCAAGTTCCAATGCCAATACTCCTTCACGGTCTTTATTTAAAATGGAAGTGAAAGTGGATATCAATCCATACCAAGGTGAGATCGATGCAGTAAAGTTGAATCATTGGTTGCAACAATTAGAGGTCTATTTTAGTGTTCACAATATAAATGAGGAGCAAAATATTTCGTTTGCCCGATTGAAATTAGAGGGCCATGCATTAACCTCGTGGGAAAGCCACACAAAGACACTTAGGATGGAGGGTGATCCACCAGTTTCTAAGTGGGAAGATTTCAAAACCCTCATTAAGTCCCAATTCTACCCTAGTGGGTATGTAGAGGACCAATGTATCTGTTGGCATTACTTCAGACAAAGGCAAGGGTAGAGTGTGCAGGAGCACACCACCGGATTCAAAAAAATGGCTATCATGTTGGGTATCTCTCCCAATAACTCAGATGTACTCCTCAAGTATCTAGGGGGTCTACACAGTCATTTGCGAAAGCAAGTGATGCTCTTCAAGCCCAGGATAGTTGATGAGGCTTGTGTGCAAGCATAATATCTGGAAAATATAGGCCACAAGAAAGGACAACCAAGTGGTTCCAAACAGAAAGAGCACCAAGATGCTTCCTAGGAGGGGAAGAAGTGGAAAGGGAAAGACAAGAAGACGATAGCCACTGCACATCAGTGCAAGGATCCAAGTAATCACTATAACCATTGAAATATTGATGGTCACACTGAAGAAAAGTGTTGGAAACTACATCTAGAGATGAACCCTAAGAACTATAAGAAGGATGCCAAGAAGAAGAATCTTCTAGCCATAGATTCAAGCAATCAAGTAGAGAGCAACTAAGACGTGGATGAGAAGATTTCCTGCACTTCAGTACAGAAAGAGGTGAATTTGAGTAGCCTTCCTCACAAGGAAGAGGAGATGACAAAGCTCTTCCGTATCAAGATCCAAGTCAAGAAGACCAAGGTAGACACTCGATTTGATTTCGGTTCACAGGCCAATCTCATAGTAGCCGATATGGTCAACAAGCTTGGGTTGGAGGTTCATGATCATCCTAGCTCGTATCCATTGGGGTGGGTAAACAAGGATGCAAAGATCAAGGTCGCGAAACAATGTAAGATCCAATTTGCTGTAAGTGCAGATTTAATTGATGAAGTGGAGTTAGATGTAGCACCCATTGATGTGTGTGTAGTGTTTGAAAGCCCTTACATGTATATGAGGGATGCAATCTTCATGAAGAGAGAAAACTAGTACCGCATGATCAAGGATGGGAAGTCTTTCATCATCAATGCACATAAAGGTAAATCGAAGATCTCCCTGGTAAGTACCAACCGAGCCAAAAAGTTGATTAGTTCAACTAAGAAGCATGATTTTCTTTTCTTACTAGAGAATTAGTCAGGTGATGAATGGGTAAGAGAAAAGGCATCCTGGAGGGATGTACTAAAGAGCAAAAACAATAGTTGGAGGAGTTGCTACAGGAATGCAAAGGAGTGTTCTAGCAGCCTAAAGTCCTACCACCTGAGAGGGAAGTGGAGCATGCGATACAATTGTTTCTTGACTCCCCATTACCCAATATTGGGCTATATAGACAGTCTGTTCTGGAAGTAGATGAAGGGAAGAAATAGCTGCAACAACTGTTGGAGTAGTAATTCGACCAAGCACCTCACCTTGTGGGTCACCTATTATCATAGTACCCAAGAAGGATGGGACTTGGCGGATGTGTATCGACTATAGAGTTTTGAACAAGATTATACTAAAGAATCGGTACCCTTTTCCTAGGATCAATGACAACATGCTAAGTACTTCACCAAGTTGGATCTCAAATCGAGATACCACTAGATACGTGTCAAAGAAGAAGACACTTGGAAGACCACCTTCAAGACAAGGCAAGGTTTGTATGAATGGTTGGTCATGGCATTTGGTTTAGGTAATGCACCGGCTACATTTATGAGATCGATGAATGATGTATTCCACCCATATTTAGATTCATTTGTTATAGTGTATTTGGATATATATTGGTTTATAGCTCTACCTGGGAGGAGCACATCTCACATTTCATGCAGGCGTTAGAGACTCTGAAAAATCCCCAGCTACTGGCTAACCTCAAGAAATGTGAGTTTGCTTAGTAGTCATTGGTGTATTTGGGGTATGTGATTGGTTGAGGGAAACTCAAGATAGATCTCGCAAAGATGGAGGCCTTCATAAAATGGCCAATTCGTACTAATGTCACTGAAGTTAGGAGCTTTGTTAGGGAAACACAGTACCTACGAAAGTTCAAAGCATCCTTTTCAGCGGTAGCTGCACCACTCCACACCATAACAACTAGTAAGAGTTTCCAGTGGGGAAAGAATCAATAGAAAGATTTCAACGAGATGAAACGAAAGATTAGTCAAGAACCAATTCTCGCATTACCCAACTTGTAGGAAAGAATCAATAGAAAGATTTTGTTGAACTAAAACGAAAGATTTGTGAAGCACTGGTTCTCAGATTGCCCAACTTGTAGAAGCCTTTCGAAGTGGAGACAAATGCAAGTGGGTATGCTATGGGAACAATTTTAATGTAAGGAGGTATGCCAGTATGCTATCATTCTGAAATGTTTCATGGGGGAGTTTTAAACTATCCTACCTATGACAAGGAACTATGTGCCTTGGTTCAAGCTGTTAAGAAGTGGAAGTACTATCTAATGGGAAAGGAAACCATTATCCACATAGATCACCAACCACTGTAGTATTTGTAGGCCCAAAGTAAGCTTCAACAAACCAAACATTACAAGTGGATGAGGTTTTGCAACAATTTCATCTAGTCATCAAGTATAAGAAAGAAAACACTAATAAGTTGGCAGGCATACTTTCAAGGCCACCCATATCCAATATTATATCTTTGGGAACTCTTATGCAAATGGAGTCTTTTACCCATGATGCATACAAAGAAGATGAGGACTTCAAGGGGGTGTTTCAGTAGTTAGAGGGCCAAATTCATGTAGAAGAAGGTGACAGTAAGGCCGACTATCATCTTTAGAATGGGGTACTCTACAAGCTAGATAAGCTCTGTGTTCCTAAAGGTGAAAGATGACGGCTTATTAAAGAGACTCACGCCTCCAAAGTTGTAGGACATTTTGATGTTGGGAAGGCAGTTGCTAAGTTACAAATGTATGTGTATTGGGCTAGAACGCAAGAAGATGTAGCAGGGTATATTAGAGGATGCATACTTTGTTGTACCAACAAGTCCAGTAATAGAAAGCAAGGTGTATACCATCCCTTACCTGTACCCACTTGACCTTGGGAAAGCATTTCCATGGATTTTGTGGGAGGTTTACCAACAAATAGGAAGGGACATGACTATTTAGTTGTAGTAGTTGACAAGTTCAACAAGATGTGCATTCTTATGCCTTGTAAAAAGACCATCAAAGGACAAGAAGCAACACATTGTTCTTTGAACATGTCTAGGTGCACTTTGGGATACCAAGGAGCATCATCTCAGACAGGGATACCAGATTTCTTAGTGCCTTTTTTACTACACTTTGGGAGAAGATGGACACTAAGTTGAAGAGATCTACAACATTCCATCCATAGATAGAAGGGTAGACAAAAGTAGTCAATAGGACTTTGGTGCAACTTTTGAGGGGTTACAATCAGAAGCATCCAAAGACCTAGGATGAAAATCTGATCTACATTCAACACTCTTATAAACAACAGTCCATACTTCTATCGATAAGTCTAAGTCCCCTTTTGAAACTTGCTTTGGATATTTTCCACCTTCGCCCTTGGATGTTGTTTATGGACATCAAGGAGGAGTGAGGGAAGATATCGCAAGAGAAGCGTTGAAAGCAGAGAAATTTGTTGAAAAGATTAGACAGATCCATTTGCAAGTATAGGAGATGCTGAAGAAGTCATAGTAAAGTATAAGGCCAGACATGATCAACACAGAACCATCATGATCAACACATAACTGAGAAGTCATTCAAAGTGGGAGACATAGTTTGGTTACAACCGAACAAGGAAATACTACAGGGTCTCGGTAAGAAGATCAAGGCTCTATGGTATGGCCCTTTTGAGGTATTGGAGAAGGTGGGAGATAATTCTTACAGACTCAGTCTACCCCCATACATGCGCATTTACTTAGTAGTGAATGTGGAGAATTTGAAACTCTATGACTCTTCCATGTTGGATCAAGAGGTGGAGCAATTCCTACTTACCATAAAGGACTTAGCACCATATGCTTAGGCAGAGTTGGCATAAGACATAGTTTTGTAGAGGAAGTCCAGAACTACAAGGCAGCGACAACATGACCTTTGGCAGATTAGGTTGAAAGGAAAACTGCTAGGAGAAGCAAAATTGTACTCCAGGGTGAAGGTAGAGGAGAATTTTCCTCACCTCATTCAATAGAGCTTTTGGGGACCAAAAGCCTCCCTAAATGGGGAGGTGTGATCTAGAATGGATCATCATGTAATTTGTCATCTATCTTAGTACTTTATGGGTGGAAAAATTGGAGGAATTGACTTGTAGCACCCATTTTAGTGGCAGGTCCTAGTTTGGAGATTTGGGTTCCAAAACCTTCCAGAGCCATTTTGAGGCATCAAACAACATTTTTTGGGGTCAAAACTTTGCAAGCTTAGCTCCCAGTGCCTTGATGCCATTCTACACATCGAGACCCTTCCAACAGTGCAAAAATTGCCTCAATCGGAGCTCGTATGTGAAAGTTATGCCTCTCGCAAGTTGACTTACCTCCTTGACCACCATGGTATGAGTGGATGTCACGTCAACCCCCATTACTCAAACGTGTGGGGCTAGCCACAAGTGGATTTTCAAGAAGATTCTATAAGGTCCAATCCTTATCACTAATTGAGGGTTGAGGAAGTCAAAACCCTAACCCTAGGGGCTATGTTAAATATCAAGTCGCTAGGAGAAGGGGTTCCATTCTTTTGTATTATACTTGTTCCATAGTTAAGCAGAGCATCCATGGAGTGGGATTTGAGAGCATAACAAAGGTAGGAAGGAGAGTTTGTAGTAGCCATTTAGGCCACAGAATCATAGGCAACTCCATAGTGAGTGCCCCCCTTTCTTTGTACTTGCATTTCATTATCGAAGAAAAGAGAGTAGAGCATAGGCCTCACCTTCTAGTTGGGTTTTCTCTCGTATTGGGTTTCCCTGGATACATCTTGTGTTCATTTGTGTGGATAGTGTGTTCTTTTGCTTAATCTTTCATTTTCGCATTTTAGTTATTTCATTAATTTGAGCATTAAGTTAGTGATTATAAATATGAGATCTAAGGAAAATAAACCTGCATAATAAAAGATTTCAATATAATACCATATATGTTATGACGAACTGTTCCAGTGGAATATCCATGGTAGTTTACAAATCACTGAGTTGTAGCAAGCCTCTATCCAGTGGATGAATTTGAAGGAGAAGCCAACATGAGTTAATATCATCCTAAGATACATCTACCTTGTACAGTCAAAAGCCTTGGACAAATCTATCTTTGTAATGAAGGCCCTTTTGTGATTTATTTTGACAGTGTAGAGCTTCTTGAGCAGTTCCTATGTCATCTTGTATGTCTCTTCCCTCAAGGAAGCCCATCTTTTCTTTTGAAATTGCACTTGATAAAAATGGGATGGAGTTTGGTAGAGATAGTTTTGGCTATGATCTTATAGGTGCTGCAGTTGCACAAAGATATAAGCCTGTACTTTGTTGAAGTGGATGAGATTGTTCTCCTTAGGAATGCTAGCTATATGAAGGTAGAACTGAAGGCTCTTAGGACATTACCTTGTAATCTAGATTCCCCAATAACTTGTAATAGGTCTTCTCCAATTAGGTCCATGAAAACCCTAAAGAATTCCACCAGTAATTCATCAGGGCTTGATGCTTTTTCATTTTGTAGCTACTTCAGAGTTTGAGAGAGTTCCTCCTTGGAGACATATTTCACGAGTTGATCAATGATTTCATCTTCTACCCATTCGTGGAAAGTTGTTGCTACCATCATAACACTTATGATTGTTTCCTTGGCGGGCTGTGAGTTTTGCAGAAAGTCACCCCTGCTTAACTTATCAAATTAAATGATTCACATATCTCCCCTTTCATTGTAGACATGCTAGATTGTATAGTGGTTTTTTTCTAACAATTGCCTACTTGTGAAAGAAAAAAGTATTTTGATCCCCCGCTTTCAACTATCAGGGGTGAAATAGGGGAGCCCCCTCTCACCAATGCTCTTCGGGATATATATTGATGAGCTAGAGTCCTTCCTCCATGATGGGGATGAATTTCTACTACATCAGGTGTTGATCTCCCTGCTATTATTCGCTGACGACTTGGTCTTGTTAGCCTCCACTCCTGAGGGCCTGCAGAGAAAGATCGATGCATTGGCCAACTTTTGTAACTTTCGATAGTTGACGGTCAACCTGGGTAAAACCAAGGTTATGATCTTCAACGCATCAAAGAACTCTCTTACAGACTTACGTTTCTACTACCGGGGGGCAGAGATTGAGATCACCACAGCTTACACTTATCTGGGAGTACAATTCACGGGGCCCCATTTCGATACATGGCAGGCCCTTCAGCCTTGACTCAGTAAAGGGTATGGTTCCCTGGCCCTCACTGAGAGATAATGCTTCCTGGTTTAGTTTCAGGACATCTTGTCCAAACTCTACCTTATGTAGGCGATTATCAGACCCATAGTTCTCTTTGGCTCCGAGATCTGGGGTTTGAGCTTGTTACAAACAGATTGGGCCAGGTTGGAGAGGGTCTAGACCATACTTCTCAGGTGTATCATCCATTGCAAGTAGACGGTTCCACAACACATTTATGCAGAGTTTGGTGTCCACCCATTCCGCCTCGAGGTCATCTTCCGTTTGGTCTCTTTCCTTCGTAGAATCAGATCTTTCAGTCTACCATTGGGAGAGAGCGATACCTCTACCTCGCTCTTTGCTCCTCGGAGGCTCTTGCTTTAGATCCCCCCTCAAGCCATACACGTGGTTGGTTCTCAGAGGCGTCTTGGCTTTTCCAGTTGATGACTATCTACCAAGAGCGCCTCCCCTCGTTCAACTTCTCCCTCGATGCACCGCGCCATCTCTTGTTGACCAGACATGTATTGAATAAGGCTATCAGAGAGGAAATCTACAGGCTGTACACTCAGGTCACTTGGACCTCACCTCTGACGAGCATGGGCTCGAAGATGTCCTTCTATAGAGAGCATTTTTTGGAGCTGCAAGATGGCATTGTTGTCAACCCCCTTTATACATGTAGGCATTAGATGCACTCACTCAGAATCCCTCTGGGACAACTCCGGGTTGGATCTCATCGACTCCGGATTGAGACAGATCGCCATATACCACAGTCGGATAGGATCTGCCAGATGT
This sequence comes from Picea engelmannii, assembly GCA_009831015.1. Taxonomy (NCBI): domain Eukaryota; kingdom Viridiplantae; phylum Streptophyta; class Pinopsida; order Pinales; family Pinaceae; genus Picea; species Picea engelmannii. Next base: position 31,950 of record ML822349.1, read on the forward strand.
GCCACTTACAGGAGCCGGAGACAGAGATGCACCTCATCTTTAGGTGCCCCATTTATTATGAGATCAGAGGACGCTACCATTGCCTCTTTAGGGACTTGGGGGGTTCACTCTTTACTTTCTTTCGGTACCAGGACCAAAGATGCCTAGCCCTCTTCACCAGGGAGAGTTTCAGCCATAGATCTCAATTCCTGCACGCTACACCCCGCCCTGGGATGACCAAGATGATTACCTCATACTTTCATGTTGATCCATTAGATCCGAACAACAAGCGGTGGCCAAAGTCCTAGAGTGCATCGGACAACAGATGCCCATGTCTCTCCTCAACCTCCCCCTCCAGGAGTTAGATCATTATCATCTAGACCAGTTTGGAGGTGCTGAACTGCACATTAGTCCATGCATCCTCATAGAGTTAGAGGGATTAGCTCTAGACGAAACCTGGAGCAGGGTGCCTCCCACCCGTCAGACTACCTCCCAGATTTAGATGAGCTACCAGAATCTATCCAGAGTTTCTTTCCTCTGAACTCGGATGCTAGGAGTATACCCCGCTCCTACATCCCCTTAGGATCATACAACCGAACCCCCAACAGTTCTTGAGGACTCCGACAACGAGCCAGGGCCCAGTTCGCCCCCCTCTCCCTCGACCATCAGACCAGGGAGACCTTGACAACCTCATCGTCAAACCTCTCTCTCTCTCTCTCTCGACATGCTTTTGAGCTGGACATACTTATATTTTGGATCACTAGACTTTGGTCATGGTTATATACATTTTAAGGCTGCACTACTTTAGGTTTCTTTCTTTTCTTTATGTTATTCTCACCATTATCTAGGAATTCTGCTTACACTCCCACATTGTACTCACACTTGTAATCTTCAGTCCCATTGACCTACTTTTGTGGTCATTGGGGACATTAATAAAATTATCTTATCTTCATTCTCCATCTTGCTTCTTACCATGCTAGTAGCTGGTGTCTATCCTTTTTCAATTTTTCAAGATTCTCAACCCATTCTTGGAGGGCATCAAGGTCCAATGCCTGTTCATAGAGGTGCGCAATACTTCCCTCAACCTTCTTTAGGCCAAAGATGGCATGCTTGAACTCTTTTTGGTCCATTCCTTTGTAACCGATTTGATTTTTTTGAAAGAGTAGTGTCATTGCATACTCCCCATTTGCATTTGGAAAGGGTACCCCGTTTGTGAGTGTATTTAATGTTTATGGTAATTTTGAGTAAATAGGAGTTTATTTTACATAAATAAAAGTACATTAAATTACTTTAGTATAATGAATAAATTAATGGAAAGATGATATACAACTTTCCCTCTTCACTTGTATAAATGTAAGAAGACCTATTCTATTTTTAATGAACAAATATTTAACAGTTCTCTCTTCCAACTGTACAATTCCCTCTCTCTTCTCTTCTACTTTATTTTTCTGATATGGTATCAGAGCCTGGTTGTGAAGAAACCAAGGCTAAAAGTGAGTGAAGGCCTTAGGGATTGGTTTGTCTAGTGATGGTCCAAGGAATTGCATTACAGAGAAAAGAGATTTAATTTTGAACAGAGATAAGAAAAGCCATTTTAATTTGTGCGGTGTATGAATTTGAATAGCCATACAGATTATTTAATCAGTTTCCATTACAACAGTGGTACGATTTCAGCCACCGGCCGCCATACATATTAGTTAATTCGACACTAGTTGTTGTACGGATTTTAAAAGACGCCGTACAATCTCTCTTTGCCAGCCGCCATACGGATTTTAGAGACACCGTATGATTTTATTATTTGTTTTTTTACTTTTTATTTTATTTATTTGTATAGGTTGTACGGAGTTAAAATCGATTATGACAGCACAACACAGTTTTCTGATACCACTATGGATTTTGGTTTCCTGTAACTGTACAGATTTAATACAAATTTGGTTAATTTCTGTTTTGTTATACGATCATATTTTAAGCCATTTTTAAAAATTGTAAGACTAGTTAAATATCATGGCCACTTTGTCCAATATTATGCTTGAAGGGAGTGAAAAATTTAATGGCCAAAATTTCAATACATGGAAACAACATATGCTTGCAATCTTTGAGTATAGGTGCTTGGACAAGTTGATTTTGAGAAAGGAAATCTAGAGTGAAATAGACTAAGATGCCCAAGCAAAATGTAATGCAAAGAATAGAGAGGCAGTCGTGCTCATTCAACTATCTATCACGGATGAGATGCGTCCTGAGGTTCAGACTGGGGATGATGCTTTTATCATTTGACAGATTTTTTGGAATTTGCATGAGACCTTTGATAAAGCTAGAGTCTTTTAGAGCATGATTCTCTTCTAGATCATTTATTGAAGATTAAAGATATTAGAGATCAACTAAAGGCTATTGATAGGAAGGTGGAAAGAAAGAAAGCAGCAAGGTAAATGATTCATGTAATCTGAAAATCGGAAAGATTTTTAGATTACATTATTGTGGAAAGTTTGGTCATAAAAGCAATTTTTGTCAAAAGAATGTGGGATGAAAAGGATAAGTTAGGGGCTAGTCAAACCGACTAGAAGTAGGTCAATGTGGCTGAACATAATGAAGAGGATGAGTGTCACGTCTTTATGGATAGGAATAAGGAGGCCCATGTGAACAAGACTGTTTGGTATATTGATTTTGGTGCTTCTCGTCATTTCATTAATAGAGAAAATTGGTGTCTTGATTTTAACACAAATAAGACAAGTTCAAGATCCGTGATTTTTGGTGGCAGGGAAGAATATAAAATTGTTGGAAAATAAAATGTGCAGATAGAAATGCAAGATAAAAGGCTGCTCTTTCTTAATGTATTCTTTGTCCCCAGATTGGATAAGAATCTTCTTTCTATCAGTGAAATTATGAAGCATAATTCTCATCTTGATGTACTCTTTAGCAACAATAGGTGCAATATTGTTAATAAACATAGCAAGAAACTAGTTGGTATGGGTGTTGAAGAGCATAGGTTATTCGGCTTGGTGAGTGCTAATATGGTTTAGGATCATGCCTTAATGGCTAGTGCAAAGCCCAACACAAGATCACCAAATCTTGCATAATTACAGGTAATCTGATTACTGCCACCTTAGTAAGAAATCCCCTCGTTTTAGTGATGGAGGAGGTCCACCACTAGGAAGGTTTCCCTCATGACCTCAAGGGATGAAAGTAGCAAGTTTGATAATCAATCCTACCACCCCCTCTCTTGATCACCTAAGTCAAAGTCTAGGTCAAAGGAAAAAAAAGGTATGAAGCTTGTATGAGTACCTTCTTGGAACAAAAACAATTTATATCATATTTAATGTGATTTCCAAGTACAAACATGCAATAAATGTTTCTTCAAGACACTAGACAATAGATTTTGCAATGGCTATTATGAAATTGCAGCAGTAAACAGTAGTACAACAACAGTAAAGTAACTATAACAACAACAATAAATATGCCTTAGAAATGCAACAATTGAGAATATAAATTTAGCATAAACTCAATAGAACATTACCCAATTGTTAGATGCAATTTCTGGCAAGTTAAACCGTCTTTTAATCAATGCATGCAACAAATAAAAGTGTGTTCAGATGGTTGTAGAAAACTTTTGCAACAACAAGTTTGCAATCAAATTAGCTCAAGTTAGTGTTAGTTAAGTTAGTAGATTGAGAATAAAGATTTTTTTTTTATCACTTTCACCACAAGATAGTTTTAATGATTAGTGTCTTAGGGCTATGGAGTCTTGATAACAACAATGCAATATATTTTGGAGATGAAGCTAGCCAAGGATAAGAGGTAGGGCTTGAACTCTAAGGTGCTAGCACATTAGGGCCTTAGGGTTCAAACCTTGAGGAGAAAGATTTGCTAGAGTGCAATCACTTTTGGGCTCCAACAACCTTTTCTCCCTTCTTAAGTACTTCAACTAGGTTACAATCAAGAGTCTAGAATCAAACTCCTAAAGTAATAGCACTTTAGGGATTTAGGTGTCTAACCCTAGGTAGTATTTTCTTCACAAATTTATGGATGAAATTAACCTTGTGAGAGGAGGAAACACTTATGCTCCTCTCTTAGGGTTTTATCAAGCAAGATCTTCAATATAAGCAAGTAAAATTTACCACAAAACATTCAATAGCATGAAATGAAATTGAAGAAATTTACTTCAACAAGATATGACAAGAACAAACCCTAATTGCAACAATATCATCCAAAAATAAGAAAAGAAGCATCTACACTTGACCTCCAAGAGATAGTGCATGAGTAAAAAGAGCTAGTAACCCCAATATAACAAAACGTTCAGAAGTATCCTCTCACATCTATGAGAAAAAATGTGATGATAAAAATGAATCTTGGCTAGCCATATTTATATGGAAACCCTAGTCATCCAAGAGACTCAAATGAAAAGTCATGTCTCTACATAAGAGGGCCGATCCCTTAAATTTTCCCTTGCAACATACAAATTTATTTTTTTACATGAAATAAAACCCTATAAGGGTGATGTCATGCCCTAAGAGGTTGACGTAGGCTCTCCAAGTGCAATGTCAAGCATGGTGATGGAGACGTTGGGCCTCCAAAGGCCATGTGTCATGCTTAAAGTGCCCTGCCATGGTCTCCTCCCGTCAAGCCACCTCTTGAACCATCCTATCCATAAAACCCCA
>ML822349.1:36680-59559 GCA_009831015.1 Picea engelmannii
TTGACGTAGGCTCTCCAAGTGCAATGTCAAGCATGGTGATGGAGACGTTGGGCCTCCAAAGGCCATGTGTCATGCTTAAAGTGCCCTGCCATGGTCTCCTCCCGTCAAGCCACCTCTTGAACCATCCTATCCATAAAACCCCAGACCTCCAAGGTGACGTCCTATGACTCCAAAGGCCAACACCCAAGTGGAGGAGGGTGCAACCTCGTCCTTTGGTGATGCCAAGGTGCCTCCAAATGCAACGTCCTGTGTCCCCTAGGTGCAATGTCCATCATCCATGGTATTCTTCATATGGGGTCCAACATCCATCATCCATGGTATTCTTTATATGGGGTCAAACATCCATCCTGTGGGAAAAGTCCTGCAAATAAAATCAAGTACGCCCTCCAAGGGTCCACAAGTCACAAGTATCATGCCAAGAAAGCCATATTTAATACAAAAGCCACCCAAACATGTGCATCAACCCCCCCTTTTCAAACTAAGCAAATGCTTAAAGACCTTATAAGTTTTGCATAATTTAGGTATGGGAGGGGTGACTATTGGGTAGGCCAATCCCCAAGTCAAGGAATGTTTCCTAAGAAGAACCCATATAAGTCTTGTAATGAATATGGGGATGGATTGGAGCAAGATTTCTAGGCAAGGGTTCGTATTGTCTCATTTATGGGTGCCTTTGTAGTGGGTGTGTTGACCTTCGCCCGTGATGCAACATTTTTTTCCAAACCCTTTTATTGCCATTAATTTATTATGGTCCGAAACATTGAGTACTATGTGCAATGGAAAGTAAGGAGTACCACAATGCCACTTGGAGTTAGGAACACACATGGTGTCATATGCGATGGAAAGTAAAGGACACCGCAAAATGCATTCCCCCAACAAGCGAGACACTTATTAGTTATATGCTAGAAGGTCCTTGATTTTTATGGAGTAGCGTTTCATTGCTCTTAGGACCTTAGGGAGAGCATATGGAAAGATAATGATTGGATTTTAACTTTTTCCTACTAAAACACCTCTAGGCCTTTAGCGCCTTCTTCCCATGAAATGAGGTATAAGCCCTTCTTGGGGTCAATGAACCCAAAATCCCAAAAGATGAGGAAACAAAAGGGGAAAAAGTGTGGAAAGTGGTAAGTATGAGAATGAATGGTACGATGACCCTTCAAGGAACCATCCAATAGAAACCCTTTTCCCGAGGGTGACCTACTTACTAGGAAACCATGTCACTCACTAAGGTGAAACTAGGAAAAATGTATAATTTCCAAGAAAATGTTCCATAATCAAGAAATGATTCTTTGCAACATGTTCAAATGCTCCAAATATTAAAATAACACTTGCCATGAGATTAGTCTTGTTACCTCATGAAGCAAGACCTGTTGATTTCTTGGAGCCAAGCCATTGTAGTGGATGGCACTCTGTGATAAAGTAGAGGGGCTCTATGCCTTGTGCTAGAGATTAGACTATCGACACTCCATGTTTTCTACCCGTGGGCCTCGAGACGTGATCTCCTTAGTTACCCCTAGCTTGGGGGGGGGGGGTAACAGGCTAAATAGTTGATATGACAGATTTTACTTTGGCATTAGAGGTATGGTCATCTCAATTTGCATTATCTTTCTTTTTTGACTAATAAAAAAATGGTGGATGATCTCCCAGATACTTTGGAAAAACAAGACATTGTTTGTGGTACATGTCTTGTGGGGAAGGAACATAAAAAGCCTTTTGATGAAAGAAAGGATTGCATATTCAAAGTACTTCTTGAATTAATTCACACAGATATATGTGAACCAATGAAGACAATATCATTTTCTAGTGCAAGGTACTTTTTGCTAGTTGTAGATGACTTTTCGAGAAAAATGTGGGTGTATTTCCTAAGTAAAAAATCATATGCCTTTTCCAAGTTCCAAGAATTTAAAGCTATGGTTGAGAAGAAATTAGAGAGAAGTATCATACTTTTTTAGGATAGATAATGGTGATGAGAATTTTTTCTCATAATTTCAATAACTTGTGTAGTAAAAAAAGAATACAGAGACAATATACCATGCCCTATACTCCACAACACAATGGAGTTGTAGAGAGAAATAATTGGACTATTTTGGAGATGGCTAGGTGTATGTTAGAGAACAAACACATTCCTCAGAAATATTGGGCAGAGGTAGTGCATACTGCTATATATTTGCTAAATAGATCTCCTACAAACTTTGTTCCAACTATGACTCCAAAGAAGGCTTGGTTAGGAAATAAGCCTTAGGTAAGTAATCTCAAGGATTTTGGTTCAGTTGCTTATGTTTGAATTCTTGATGAGAAGCGTACTAAGTTGGATTCAAAATGCGAGAAATTAATATTTATAGGGTATAGTGATCATCGTAAATCCTATAGATTGGTTGATATTGAAGCCGACAATTGTATTTTTAGTCGGGATGTTGTACTCAATGAACATGCCAGTTTGACTCTGAGTACTTCAGATAAAAAATCAGGTCTGATATTTCTTGCAGAGGGCAGTGATATTGCTGAAAAATCAACTCTTTTGCCTAGGTCCACCAAATAGGAGGTGGGGAAAACCTCAAGAAATAATGTGGCTGCTGAAATTAATCAAAATCAGTAGCATATTAGTGCCGAAATCAGTCCCAATGAGCATGCAATCAACACTAATTCAAAACTAAAAAAATGTCCTAAGTGGTTTAATCACACATTTGATAATGTTCGCTTAGATGAGATCCTTGAACCAAGGGAGAAAGGGAAGTTGTTAAGAAAGAAAGCTAAAAAATTCGATTCTTGCAATTATACTTTACATTCTAACATTCAACATTCTTTATAACCTTAGAAATATGAAGAAGCCAAAGGATGCCTTGAATGGGAGAAAGCCATGCAAGTTGAATATGTTGCCTTGATGAAAAACCAGGCTTGGGTGTTGGAGGATGTCCGTGCTGATAAAAAACATATTGGTTGTAAGTGGGTTTATAAGATGAAGTACAAGACAATGGCACACTTGACAAGGACAAATCAAGGTTGGTTGCAAAGGGATTTTCTCAATAGGAAGGGATCGATTACGAGGAGACATTCCCTCCCACTGTCAAGATGGTTACAATCAAGTTAGTTTTGGCTCTTGCTATTCACTTTGCTTGGACTATTGTTCAAATGGATGTTAAGAGTGCATTCCTCAATGATCATTTGGAGGAAGCGGTTTATATGTATCAACCTCGGGGTTTCTAGGTTCTTGGAAAGGAACATATGGTATGCAGATTGGTTAAGGCTCTTTATGGTCTCAAACATGAACCAAGAGCTTGGTATATCAAAATTGACAAACATTTGTAAGATCTAAGTTTTGTAGTTAGCTACATATCTAGGTTCATGACACATCCTACGTACAACATTGGACAACGACAAAAGGGATTTTGAGATATGTTAAAGGTACAATAGAGTTTGGAAATATAGTGAAAGTGATGCACTTTAGTTAATTAGTTATATGGATTTTGATTGGGCATGATTAGTAGATGATTGGAAATCAACAATTGGTTATGTGCTTAGTCTTGGAGCAAGTGTAGTTTCATGGGATATCAAGAAACAACATGCTATTTCTCTTTCTTCTACCAAAGTAGAATACAGGTCAGCAACAAAAGGATATGCGAGGCAATTTGACTTAGAAGAATGCTTGGATATTTGATGCTTGAGCCAACTAAGCCAACAATGTTTTTCTATGACAATCATGGTTTTCTAAAATTACAAAAGAATATAGTCTTTCGTGAGTGCACTAAACACAATGTACATTGTCATTTCATCAGACAACTTGTAGGAGATGATGAGGTTGAACTTCAATATTGTACCATGTTATCATAGGATTTGTACTTATGCAAAGCCCAACACAAGATCCCAAATCTTGTGTAACTATGGAAGATCCTACCATTGTTGCCTTAGCAAGAACTTCCCTTGTTTTAGTGATGTAAGAGGTCCACCACAAGGGAGGCTTCCCTGGTGACCTCAAGGGATCAAAGTAGCAAGTATAGTAGCCAATCCTATTGTCCCCTCTCTTGATCACCTAAAGATTGGTCTAGTTCAAATTAGTAGAAGAGGTATGAAGTTGTTTGAATAAGAACACTTTACGACATATATCTGATTATTTCCAAGTCCAAACATGCAATTAATACCTCTTTAAGACACTAGAAAAGATAAATTGCGATGTTTCTTATAAATTTGCAGTAGTAAACAATGATGTGACAAAGATACATGATTTATAATAATAACAACAATTAGTGCTCAGAAATACAACAGTTGACCATGAAAACTTAACACACATCCACTAAAACATTATCCAATTGTTTAATGCAATTTCTGAATATGTTAGGCCATCTTTACAATATTGTATGCAGTAAATAAGAGTGTTATCAGATGGTTGTAGCAAACCTTTGAAACAACACCGAATTATCCAATGAGTTTTTCAATGTTAGTGTTAGTTAGGTTAGTAGAATGCTTAAGAGAGTTGAGAGAATGAGTTTGTCAAACAATTCACCATGATAATGCTTTAAAACTAGTGTCTTTCAAAGGATATGGAGTCTTATAACAACAAACAGAACTAAGCTTGAAACTTGATCTAGTTACAACCAAGAGGTAGGATTCAAACCCTAAGGTGCAAGCACATTTGGGCCCTAGGCTTTGAATCTTGAGGAGAAGGATTTCTAGGGTGCAAGAAAATTTGGGCCCTAGAAATCTTTTCTCCCTTGTAGCTTCAACTAGGTCAACATCAAAATTCTAGGGATAAAATCCTAGAGTGCTATCACTTTAGAGATTTAAGGTTCTAACCCTAACACAGATTCTTTCACAAATTTTGGATGAAAATCACCTTGTGAGAGGAAGAAGCACTTATGTTCCTCTCTTAGTGTTTCACCAAGAAAGACGTCTAACATAAAATATAAAATTTACCATGAAACACTAATAGCACAAGAATAAATTGCAAAACATTCACTTACTGTATCCAAGAAACCACGAGATAAAACCATAATTGCAGAAATTTCCATGCAAAATCAACAAAACCATCCACATGTTGACCTTTCGAGCATAGTGCATAAGAGGAGAAGAGCTAGTAACCCTTAAAGGGTGAAAAAAGTACCATCACAAATGGTGAGAAGTTATCATGATAAAATGAAATGTCAGAGTATCCTTTTTATATGAGGCTACCCTAATACAATTTGTCCACATAATTTGTCAACAACATAATTCAAGTGGGACTGACCCATTTATTTGCCTCTAACATAATTCCAAAATACAAAAATATATCAGAAAACCCTAAAAAGGGTGACTTCATGAACAAGAAGGGTGACATCAAGCTATGAGAGGGTGACGTCATGCCTCCAAAGGCCAAGTGGCATCCTCCGAGGGTGAAAGAGTGTGGATTGAGGTGTCTCCTCACCCAAAGCGATGCCAATAATATCTGGTACCAATCCATCTATCAAAACCCTATCCAAGAAGATGACATCATGGGCCTCCAAAGCCCACGTCCAAGGCTGAGAGGGATGCAATAATTTCTCCAAGTGATGTCAAAACACCTACTACTGCAATGTCCTCCATTCTCTGTGCACAAAATCCCTGGGGTAATCTTCCTAGCCTGTGGGGATTCTAACCCATATGTGTGGCATAATGACCAAAATTGCTCAAACCAAGCCCATCTGTCTGTCATCCAAGGTTCTGAGAATGTGAGAGCCATTGTTTGAGGGTGGTGAGTCATTGGATGACCAACTACTCTCCATCACACATGCCAAAGTCCTATAATAAAGGCACAATGTCTTGGGTACAAGCTCAGGACGTCCCTCAAGAACCATATCGGGGGCATCTAAGACAAGCCAAAGTATAAAATATGGTTAGCCAAAGTTCATAAGAAATATCAGTCCTTAAAACATGCAAAGTAAGCTGCAAATGAAGATACAAACCATGTAAGATGATCATATAATTATCTCTTCAAGCATCACACCAACTTGGGACCCCATGCAAGTTACCAAGTTTAAGTATGGGAGGGTCCTCATCCAACCCTATTAGGTGTTCCACCTAGACAGGAAATAAAATAACTCAGGTAGAGGGATAGGTCTCGAGAGTGACAGGGGAAAGTAAAAACCCACAAAGAGTAAGTGTGAAAGTGATATGGTTCATGGCTTAATCCATGGATTGCTATGAACATCTTTGTGGAGGGTGCGCTTGCTCTTGAGTTACCCAATATTTGCGTGCCACCTTTTTCCAAACCCATTTTTTCCTTTTTCTAGTCCTTTCTTTCATCTATAATTTGCAAATTTGTGGGTCCTCTTTTATAGGGTTTCAAGCTTTAGCATTACTTTTTTGGGACTGGGGAAAGCACTAAATGAGAAGAGCTCAAGTTGGACCGGATTTTGGTGGTTGTGCTTTGCTATGTTCACTTTCTTTTCTAGAATAATTTTCATATTCTTTTATAGCAGCTACAAAACAATCTCTAGGCCTTCAACCCCTCTTCTCATGAGAGAATGGACCATAGTCGAAGTTTAGTATAAAATGAGAGGATCCATGATGGAAAGTGTTAAGTATGATCGGGAGCATAAATTTACCCTTGGTAGCCCCCCCCAGTAGTACCTCTTTTCCTTGGGAAGTGACAAAATGGTACTAAGGCACAAAAGCCGACCACCAAGGTAAAATAAGACCACTGACACAATTTCCCAAACCGATGATCCATTATCTGACTTCAACCAAAGATCTTCATCCACGTGCTTGAAAAATTAAGAGCAACACTTTGCATGAAATAAGGACTAACATACCTCATGGTGAAATAGCTTACTATCTCCCATACTCTAGGTTGCTAGAATGTGATGATTCTTGGTTGATCCGTGTTGGGAGTCAAATGATGGGGGCTACTGGGATGCCATTTGTGGACATGTTGATAATCATCATCATGTTGTAGATCATGTTCTCCATTGCGGGCCTCAAGACATGATCTCCTTCAGTTACCCCTAGGAAAGTGGGGGGTAACATACCACACAAAAGTAGATTGCAGACATCTTCACCAAGCCACATGGTCTAGATAAGTTTGCTAAATTTAGAGACAAGATTGATGTATTTTCTAGAATGACCATTAAGGGAGGATGCTAGTGTAATCAATGTTTATGGTCATTCTTTACTCCTAGTAAATAGGAGTTTATTTTACGTAAATACAAGTACATTAAATTACTTTAGTATAATAAGTAAATAAATGGAAAGACGATATATAACCTCTTTCCCTCTTCACTTGTATAAATGTAAGAGGATATATTCTACTTTTAATGAAAAAATATTTGACGGTTCTCTTTTCTTATTGTATGGTTCACTCTCTTGTATCTTCTAGTTTATTGTTTTGATACAATTTTCCTTAAAAAACTCCATATGTTTGGGGAATTCTAACTAGAAGGGGTTGAAATTGAAAGGGGAGGGGGGATTTCTTGATGCTTTCTCCATTTCCAAGATTATTATAGTGTGGTTTGAGCCTCCATTCATTGCCACTATTGACCTACATATGTCTGATTGAGTTAAGAAGGCTTCCTTGACTAGAAACCTGTCGATATGTTCACTGTTACCCCACCATGCCTAGGGGTAACTAGAGGAGATCATGTTTCATGGCTCACAATGAAGACAATGATCTCGACGGTGATGATGATCAACATGTCCACTCATGGCAGCCCAACAACCTCCTCAGATTGCTCTCTCACATTGATCAACAAATCTCATCACATCCAATCAACATAGTCTTTGGGAGATGGTGGTCCAGCGTTATCATGAGGTACATTATCCCTCTTTTTTCATATGAAGTGTTGTTCTTAATATACTAGGCATGTGAATGAGGACCATTGGTTGAAGTTGGATAATGAATCATAAGCTCAAGAAGTTATGCTTGTTGCCTTGTTTCACCTTGGTGACCATCATTTGTACTCTAGTCCCGTGTTGTCACCCCCAAGGAACATGGATATTACTGGGGGGCCCTCACAAGGGTAATGTTCCATTTCCTCGCCATAATTAACACTTATCATCCTGGAGCATGTCACAATGTACTAAACTTCGGTAATGGGTCATGGTTCATTCTCTCATGAGAAGAAATGCTATAATGCTGAGATTGGTGCAATTGCTAGTAATAAATGATAAAAAAAGAATGTTATGGGATAATGAGGACATTTAAAATCCATAGTCCATACTTGAACTCTACCCTTTTTGCGTTTCTCCCTAGTCCTGAGAGAGAATAAACGCCTCATCAACTGAAAATGACTTGATAAATATCCCACTATTATATGAAGCAGTGAATGCTAATGCTTGAAACCTTATAAAGGGGACTTGCAAATCAATAAAGATAAAAGACAGATTTAGGGGTTTGGAAAAACATAGCATCTGTTACCCCCCTAGCCTAGGGGTAACCAGAGGAGATCATGTCTCATGGCCCACAATGAAGACAATGATCTCGTTGATGATGATGATCAACATGTCCACCCATGGAAGCCTAGCAACCCCCCTCAGATTTGTAAGTTTTAAACTTGTAAAGTAAAGCAATGCATATGGATTCTACGCAAAAAATAAATTAATCAATGGCTCACATATATTGTACATAGAGATTTATGTTGGAAACCCTTAACAAGGAGAAAACCAACCTTCCTTGGTATTGCACCTCTCAACTCTTCATTGTATTAATTTCACCATTCACAATACAATATAGACAATATTTTAGGTATCCCATAGATACCAGAAAACCTAATCCCTTAATCCAGGATTAGTTTAGGAAACCGCCAAAAATAGAAAAACCGTTAAAAATAGCAAAACCACTAAAATAACAAAAACCACCCCCAAAAAAAGAAAAAAAAATTCGGGGCACAACCCTAAACTCTGTCGGCTCTAGGCTACCGCCTAAAATCCCCCCTTAGATTTGTAAGTTTTAAATCTGTGAAGCAAAGAAATGCATGCAGATTCTAAGCAAAACATAAATTAATCAATAGCTCACACATATAGTACACATAGATTTACACTGGAAACCCTTAACCAGGAGAAAACCAACCTTCCTTGGTGTCGCACCTATCAACTCTTCATTGTATTAATTTCACCATTCACAATACAATACATACAATATTTTAGGTACCTCGTAGTTACCAAAAACCCTAATCCCTTAATCCATGATTAATTTGGAAAACCGTTAAAAATAACAAAATCGTTAAAATAGAAAAAACTACCCCCCAAAAAAGAAAAATATTTCGGGGCACTGCCCTGAACGCTCCACGTAACTAGGGGGGGGAAATCCTGCCCCCCCCCCCCCAGGAAATATCCCAATGCACACATCCACAAAGAACGACAAGTGATGGGATTGTCTGATGCAGTCGTCGAATTTCACGCACCCCCCCACACACATGCAAAAAATATAACACCTACCCAACATTCTCCCACTTGTTTTTTTCTTTGCATACAAAGAGTCACATGATTACATATTCAACAATCCAGGGAAACAACACCCATTGTTTCTCTACACCAAGATAACTTCTTAGTGCTCACATACTTTGTCAATGAATCTGCAACATTCTTTAAAGTGTCAACCTTTTCCAGCAACACCTTCTTGTATTCAACCATGTCTCTCACAAAATGATACTTAACATCAATATGCTTTGTATTTAAATGATAATATGGGTTCTTTGCCAGGAAGATTGCACTTTGACTGTCGCAATATAACCTTACTGATTGTTGTACCAACCCAATAACTGAACACAATCTTTGTAACCATACTACTTAATTGCATGCATGAGTGCTTGCCATGTATTCAACTTCTATAGTTGAGAGTCTTGATATTATGGTAGCTACAGGAGGTGTTAAACCTCCACGTGTAACCCTGACAATAATAGAATATTCCGAGAAGCAAGAAGAAACCCTAAAGCATTGGACATAACCCTAGAAGACAAGTTAGCTAAAGAAAATAATTAATATTGAGTTTTTAGCCTCCAAAAGGAGAAGTCGGCCCAGAGAGCTAAGGAAGAACAGTATAAATACAGGATGCTAGAGCTCATTTGGACACACACAACTGCAGAAATTTAGTGCGCACTGCAGAAATTTAGTAAGTGTGCAAGTCTGGAGAGTAGTTGTAGTTGCAACTATTGCAACTAGTATTTTCGGTTTTAGGCTTAGACTTTCTCTTGGTTATGGTTTGGACTTTCTGCTTGGTACACCAGCTTTGGAGAGTGGTATGCTACCTTAATTGGCTATTGGACCTAGGGTTTGCTTCCAAAATTATTCTCTCTGTCAAGGTTAAGGTGCTCGGGGGTGGCTTCGGCCTATGGTTGGGTGACAATATTGCTATATTGTTTATGGTAAAATGGGCACACCTATTATTTCTAATAGGTTATGGTCCCACACTATCTTCAGACAGTCTAACCGCTGGAAGATAGACTGGGAGGATTTTCCTCAGTTATAGTTGTAGTTGCAGTCAAAGTTTTTTGTTGCAACAACGAAACCCTAACTCTCTTGTTAAGGCACCTTAAGTGAAGAGATTAACTTAATTTCTTGATAGCTTAGTGCACCCTAGCCTAGTGCACCTCCTGGTACTCTCAACAAGCTAAGACACCAAGTTTGATTTCTTGGTCAAAGTCAAAGGTTGACCAAGTCAAAGCAGTCATGATTTACTCTATGAAGTCAGAAAACAAGTTATAAGGGGCTTCTAACTTCAGAGCATGGAAGAAAAGGATTGACCTCATCCTTGCCAAGAATAAAGCGTTAGATGTCATGAAAGGAAAGATCGTGGCACCACAGTTTGAAGAAGAAAAATAGAAGGAAACTCAGAACGTTGCAGTTATGGAGAAGATCAAGGACAATGAAATCAATGCCATGAGTATCATAGTGGACTCTGTAAAATACCACTTGATACCCTACATATCTCATCTTGACTAATCTAAAGAAGTTGTACGATGCCCTAACTAATCTCTTCTCAGTCAGAAACATTGGACAAGTAATGAGTCTGAAGAATGAGCTTCGTGACATGAAAATGAATAATGATGAAAGCATAACATCATACTTTGTGAGAATCTCTCAGTTAAGAGATCAACCACAAGCTATTGAATAAATCATTTCAAGGAACTAGTAAATATAGTAATCAACAACCTTCCCAAGACATGGGATGCATTTTCCACAAGCATGAACACAAGAAATGAGTATCTCACATTTGAAGAAATTTGGACTTGTTGTGCACAAGAAGAATCAAGGATTAACACAAAAGAGAAATCCCAAAATAAATACGATGATCAACCCTTCAAAACAAAATTCAAGAATTTCAGGAATAATCGAAAGTTTGGCTTAAGGAAGGAAACAGACGAAGCATTAGTAGCCAAAGAAAGGGAACCCTCAAAGAAGGCCAAGCAGGATAAAACAAACTTCTTCTTCCAAGTCAAGGTAACAATATTCTTCAAAGTTCTTGTACAGATGATGTTTACATAGTTTATGTACATATCTTGCATATCTATTTCTTATAAGATAAGATGTTTAAGTGAAACAATACCTATGGAAGAATAACACGATAAGGATTGCTATCACGATGACTACAAGTCAAGCTATACACATGAAAAGATGAAGTACGTTGACCAACCTTGGTAACAATTCCTGTGGAAGCTATTATATAAGTAACAACTACCAGATAAACCGAAATCATAATCAAACTTGAAAGAGACCCAAAAGAAGTCAAAACAGAAAGAAATCAACAATCAAGAGGAAATTAGGAAAAATACTTGTGACACTTTGCAGAAGGCAATAAGGATGCAGACAGAAGCATGTAATCTTTTAGATGGAGGGATCTGATTATATAATTCCAAAATAATAGCATGCATTCATGCATGAAGCAAGGATTAGGAGGGAGATAATCCTTAATGACATGATCCATTGAGGATTATGAAGTATCTGTCCATGTTCCAATTGAAAGTAGCAACCATGATAAACATGTTGGTTGTGGAGCCTGATTATCTACCTGATTCAGAGGTCTTTGTTTTTAGTCGTGTTTATACCCCATGAAGACTTTACACCCCATAAAAATGTACACTCCTCCACGCGGGGGAGTGTAGGGGGGGTTACCCCCCCTGCGGGGGTTCGGGGGCGAAGAACCCGAAGAAAAAATTGCCTTGTAAATGTATATTGTAATTTCATTGTAAATCTGGACCATTCATTATAAGGTCGCATATCTGACGGTAGAAGTTATGTTAGGGTTTTTTTCCCCTAAAGGACAACTCACTTTTATGAGAGAAATGTATTGCGGCTATGTATCATTGCGAATATTGTATTCTGAGTGAGGAGACTGTGAGAGAAAGAAGAGGAAGTTACAACGGGTTTACTATAAGTTGTATCCATTCATTTGCTGGATAATAATAAAGGAAGGACCTTGAAATTTCTCTGGTGGACGTAGCTCACACTGGATGAACCACACATATTTGTGTCTCTATTGTATTGTGTATCTTCTGTGTTTTATTTCCGCATTTGTTTTATTTTATTGCTCCGTGATCCTGTTTTTCTAACAACTGGTATGCAAGCGAAAGGTAACTCGTAGGAAAAGAGGGTTCCTGGTTCAAGTGGGAGCAAAGGCGGAAGATGGAAAGTTTAGGGTCGAGAAATTTAACGAACAAAACTACTAGTTATGGAAGATGCATATGGAAGATTATTTATATCAGAAGGATATATTTCTACCATTGGGTGGAATATCAAAGAAGTCGATGGCCATGAAGGACAAAAAATGAGAGGTTCTTGACAAAAAGACACTAGAAACGATACAACTGAGCCTGACAGCGTCAGTGGCTTTCAATATTTTGAAAGAAAAAACAATGAATGAGTTGATGGACACATTGGCTAAACTGTATGAAAAACCCTCGGTGTCCAATAAGGTATTTCTAATGAAGAGTTTGTTTAATATGAATATGTCATAAGGTGGGCCTGTTGCAGATCATTTAAATGAATTTAATACGGTTACTAATCAACTAAGTTCTGTAAAAGCGGATTTTGATGATGAGGTCAGGGCTCTTCTAATTTTGTGCTCATTGTCAGAAAGTCGGAACGACTTGGTCATGGATGTAAGTAACTCTGTCTCTGGTTCAAACACTTTAAAATTATATGATATTATTGGTGTTATCCTTAGTGAGGAAATGAGACGGAAAAACACATGTGAGACACCAGGTAATGCATTAAACATGGAGAACAGGGGAAGACAAAATGATAGAGAAAAGGGCTCATGGAACCGCGAGAATTCTAGGAAGGGCAGATCCAAATCCAGATTTAGAAAGATAGAGTGATGGAATTGTGGGAAGAAAGGACATCTGAAGAAATATTACAGAGCTCCAAAGAAACAAAGAGATGGACAACAGGAGAAAAATCAGGAATCAAATGTAACAGGTGATGTGTTACAAGATGCTTTGATTCTTTCTGTAGATAATATTTCCGAGTCTTGGGTAGTAGATTCAGGGGCTTCATTTCATGCCACACCCCATAGGAAACATTTTCTAGATTATGTTCAAGGTGATTTTGGACAGGTTCATTTGGGTGATGATGCACCATGCAAAATTGTTGGAATGATAAAGGTAAAAATAAAGAAAAGCAATGGAAACCAATGGTTGTTGAAAGAGGTAAAACATGTTCCAGATCTAAGGAAAAATATAAGTTCAACAGGGCAGTTGGAAAGTGAAGGTTGTATATCCATATTTATAGATAAGGTGTGGAAGGTCACCAAAGGATCATTGGTGATAACAAAATGAGAGAAGGTAGGTACATTGTATTTATGTACTGGTAATACTGACTCTTCTATCTCTTTAGATTCTACGGGAGTGGATACAACACTGTGGCATCATAGATTTGAACACATGAGTGAGAAGGGGATGCAAATACTTCACACAAGAAATTTGTTTCCAGATTTTAAACAAATTTATTTGGATTTCTGTGAACATTGTGTTTATGGAAAACAAAAGAGAGTCATATTTCTCAGAGTCAGAAAAGAAAAGAAGAGTGAAAGGTTAGAGTTTGTGCATACAGATGTATGGGGACCAAATAAGGTATCATCTCTTGGTGGCTCTCGTTATTACATTACTTTTATTGATGATGCAACTAGAAAAAATTGGGTTTATTGCATTCGACAAAAATATGATGTTTTTGATACTTTTAAGAAATGGAAAGCTTTGGTTGAGAATGAGATAGGAAAAAGGTTGAAGTGTCTCAAATCAGACAATGGAGGGGAATATTGTAGCAAGGAGTTTGCTGATTATTGTTCATACCATGGGATTCGTAGAGAGAAGACAGTTCTAGGAACACCACAAAAAAATGGTGTGTCAGAAAGGATGAACAGGACAATCATGGAGCGTGCAAGGAGTATGAGATTGCATGCTAGTTTTCCCTTACAGTTCTGGGAAAATGTTGTAGATACTGTTGTTTACTTAATAAACATAGGAATTTCAAGCTCTTTGGATGTTATAATTCCAGAGGAGGCATGCACAAGTAAAAAGGTAAACTATTCTTTTTTGAAGACTTTCGATTGTGAATTATGTGTCCATATCGATAAAGAAAATAAAACAAAGCTTGAGGCAAAATCCAATAAGTGTACATTTATTGGATATTGTGTTAATGATTTTGGTTATTGCTTATGGGATTATGAAAATAGAGATGTCATATTCAATTAGAAGGTCATGTACAAAGATCAGTTGCAGGGAAAGAATCAAGAAAAAGAAAAACCAAAATACACAGTGCTTGATGAGATCACTGAAAAAGAAATTCCAAAGGTACCAGAAAATCATAATGTAAAACAACAGGATCAACAGGTACCTCAAACTCCTGCAAGTGAGGTTAGAATATCTACCAGGTTAAGTATACCCCTTGAACGATACTCTCCTTCATTGTATTATTTATTGTTGATTGATTCTGGTGAACCATAATGTTATGAAGAGGCAATGGAAGTAGACACCAAAAATAAGTGGGAGAAAGGCATGAAAGAGGAAATAGATTCCTTGGTAAATAACCATACTTGGGACTTGGTTCAGTTGCCTGAAGGAAAAAAAGAATTGTAGAATAAATGGGTTTACAAGTTGAAGGAAGAAGATGGAGGAAAAAAATGGTATAAGGCTAAACTTGTTGTAAATGGGTTTGCACAAGAGAAAGGTGTAGATTTTGATGAAATATTTTCTCATGTTGTTAAAATGACTTCAATTAGGACTATTTTAAGTCTTGTGGCAGTAGAAGATTTTCATCTTGAATAGTTAGATGTAAAAACAACTTTTCTCCATGGGGATTTGGAGGAAGAGATTTATATGCAACATCCACAGGGGTACGAGGTCAAAGGGAAGGAAAATTTGATATGCATGTTGAAGAAGAGATTGTATGGCCTAAAGCAAGCTCCAAGGTAGTGGTATTTGAAGTTTGACATATTTATGACAGAACAAGGTTATAGTATATGTCATTTTGATCATTGCGTTTATTTTAAAGGCTATAAAATGGAAGCTATATTATCTTGCTATTGTATGAGATGATATGCTTGTTGCAGGTCTAATATGTAGGATATAAATGTGCTCAAGAAGAAATTATCTAATTCATTTGCAATGAAATATTTGGGTGCTACAAATAAAATCCTTGGTATGAGAATAACAAGATATAGGAAAAATCATAAATTGACATTGTCTCAGGGTGAGTACATAGAGAAGGTGTTGGAGAGGTTTAGAATGCAGAATGCAAAACCAATTAGTACACCTTTGGACAACCATTTCAAATTAACTAAGGAAATGTGTCCCAAGACACATGTGGAGATAGAATACATGTCCAAGGTCCCTTATTCATCAGCAGTTGGAAGCTTGATGTATGCGATGGTTTGCGCAAGACCAGATATTGCACATGCAGTGGGAGTTGTGAGTAGGTATATGAACAATCCAGACAAATAACATTGGGAGGCAGTAAAGTGGATTCTCAGGTATTTGAGAGGTACTGCTACTCATGCATTATGTTTTGGAGGTTCAGACATTGTTCTACAGGGATTTGTTGATTTAGGGATGGAAGGTGATAAAGATAGCAGGAGGAGCACCGCATGGTATGTTTTTACTATAGGTGGAATAACAATAAGTTGGATTTCGAAACTCCAAAAGGTTGTTTCACTTTCAACAATAGAGGAAAAGTATGTTGCCACTACAAAGGCTAGTAAAGAGATGATTTGGTTATAGAGGTTTATGGAGGAATTGGGAAAGGATTAAGAAAATAGTAGGTTGTATTGTGACAGTGAGAGTTCCATTCATCCTGCAAAGAACTCAACCTTCCATTCAAAGACTAAGCATATACAACTCAAATACCATTTCATACGATCCATCTTGGAAGATGGACATTTGAAGTTGGAAAAGATACACACTAGTCAGAATCCTGTAGACATGTTAACTAAGGGAGTAACCAAGGAGAAACTGAGTTCCTGCTCAGTTTCAGTTGGTATTCAAGCATGAAGGTGAAGATGATAAATTTTCCAAGTCCAAGAAGGTTCATAGTCCAACAGATACACCAACGGTGGAGTTGTTGAGATCAATATCAAAGTGGGAGATTGTTGGTTGTAGAGTCTGATTATCTCCCTGATTTAGGGGTCTTTGTTTTCAACCGTATTTATACCCCATGAAAACTTTACACCCCAGAAGAATGTACACTCCTCCATACGGGGGAGTGCAGGGGGGGTTACCCCCCCTGTGGGATCCATGGGCAAGTGGGCCCTCGACGGGGGTTCGGGGGTGAATCCCATGAAGGAAAACTTTCCTTGTAAATGTATATTGTAATTTCATTGTAAATCTAGACCATTCATTATAAGGTCACAGATATGATAGTAGAATTTATGTTAGGGTTTTTTTCCCTAGATGGAAACCCTCTTTTATGAGGGAAATGTATTGCGACTATGTATCATTGCGAATATTGTATTATGAGTGAGGAAACTGTGAGAGAAAGAAGAAGAAGTTACAACGGGTTTGTTGTAGGTTGTATCCCTTCATTTGCTGGATAATAATAAAGGAAGGACCTGACAATTTCTCTAGTGGACGTAGTCCACATTGGGTGAACCATGTATATCTGTGTCTCTATTGTATTGTGTATCATTTTTGTTTTATTTCCGCATTTGTTTTATTTTAGTGCTCCGTGATCCCGTTTTTCTAAAAAACAATCACGTGTTCAGTTTGACTCTAGAAGAAGTCTTCTTCGAAAAGAAGCCTTAAAGTATCCTTGGTTGTCCATCTACATCCATGATTCTATGATGAAAGGAAGAAGTTGGAATATCCAGGGCATTTGGAAGAACCCATGGGCCCAAGAACTAATGAGAGACATGAGAAAGAACATGAAGATTCCAAGAAAGAAAGAAAATCAAGAACAACCAGTTATTATACCGAGAATCACAAGACTACTAGTTTGGTTTGAACCCACTAAGAAGCAATCAAGCATATGAAATGGAAGTTATGATAAAGAACACTGTATATAAGAAAATGTGAAAAAGACTTATGAATGGAAGCATTGTAAGATTCAGAGTTTGTTCCAGAAGGAGGGAGGAGATTATGACAACAACTTGTTCTAGGAAACCAGATATACCTCTTGTAGTATCTGTTATCACTCCAGGAAACTCTCCTAGGCTGTAAGTCAGAGATGCCTGGTAACTTAATCTTTTTGGAAACTATTTTCTCAATAATAGCTGTGGGTTTGGATCAAGATGAATATTTTAATCTCTGGATTGTATCTTCAAGACAGTCTAACTATATTCATGGAATACAAGGCCTTCAAGAGCTATTTATCAGACATATTTGTATAACAAATGGATAAGAAAATCAATCGGTTAACCAAAACATACATAAACCATATATATGATGGGTCAACAAAATAGCCAAAGATTCTTATGATTCTTTCTTAACAGTCAAAAGTAAGATGACAGTTACCATAGGACCATTAAACAGAGACAAAAGAACGAATTCAACTCATATGCATAGACAAAGATGAAGGAGGGTCTGACAATAACAAATGAAAGAAGCTTGCAGGATTGATATATTAAAGAAAATGTCTTTCATACAAAAACAGTAGAATATAGAACTCAAAATCGAACCCTTAGTTCTTCAAAAGTTTTCAACTTTATAGCCTTTTACAAAATAGTTTTCAGATCCTAGATTACTGGATCAAATCTTTCCAAATATAGAAAATCAAATATTGGCCTCCATAAACTAGATCAATTAAACTTCTCAACTGTTCTTTAAGTCTTCAGATTCTGGGTAGTTGTAATAAGCCTTCCGAGGCTGATTGATGACTCTTCCAAGAGATAGAATTCGAATTTGCAGAGTTGTGAAAAAATCCTAATTTGTTGCCACCAAAATAGGTACCAAAACCAACTTGGATACCTTTTCTAATCCTTATACACAAAAAATGGATCTTGAATCTAACTCTATAATTCAACATCTATCCATTACAAGTGTTTTCAAATGATTCATATTAGTAAACCCTCGATCTGTGCAAAATTTAGCTTTCTCTGGCCAGTGACAGGTTTTAGTGGTTAACACAGAGGAATTTTGGGTGTATTAACCACTGAAAAACTCTGCTTTCGGTGGTTAATGAACAATGGTCCTGTTTGCCTAAACCACTGAAAGCTTAGCTTTGTCCAAAACTTCAAAATTGCAAAAATTTATTACCTTAATGCTTTGCTGAGTGTTCATGGTTCTTTTGGTGATGCTCCTCCTCCTTTTACAGGGTTGGAAACCTTAATTTGCTGTGTAGGAGGTTTTGTTTCCTTCTCTAAGGAAGTAGCCAATTCTGCTAGGGTTTCTAACCCTGAATGATCCTGAGCTGGAGGTTGAGATTCTTTTATCTTTAGCCTCAGAAGTCTAAGCTGCCTGTACAACTTCATATTCTCTATTATCAGCACCCTATTCCTGTCCTTGATTTTATCATGCCTTTCCTTGACATTTTGGTTAATGTTATAAAGTTTTGCATTTCTTTCAGTTAACTCTGCATTTGTCTTTTTAATGTCTCTTTCTAAAAATTCCATCTCATAGATCTGTTTCAGAAGTTTATTGATTTTCTGAGTCTTGGAAGCTTTAGGTTTGCTTGAAGAAGCTTATGCTAATGGTTGACAGTGTTCACCTGGAAGAGTTGGTGAGGGAAAGTTGGGATAATCTTTTGCAACTTGCTCAGCCTGTTCGTCACCCTGTGTCTCAGCTGACTCATGATCTGGCTCTGAATCACTGTATGGTAAGTTCAGAGGGTTATCTCCTTCAGCAATATCCTCGGTCTGCTCACCTTCTTCGCCAAAATTTAATTTCCTTTTGGCTCTTTTGATCTTGACAGATGATGTCTTTGTTTCGGCCTGAGGAGGTGAGATTGCCGTCATTTTCCTTCTGCTGCTCCTAGGAATGGATGATTTCCTTGAGGTAGGTTTCTTCTCTTTTTTTTCTGGCTGTAAGTCAGTATGGAACTCGTTCCAAAACAGAAAGAAATTCCAATCGACATCTTTCTTCTTCAAAGACTCTCTAATGATTAGGGTAATCAGAGAGTCTACTGGTTACCTTATTGGGTTTGACCTTCACTTGTCGAGACATCTTGGTAAGGGCCTTATGAAGGTAATAAGGGAGATTGACAGGGGTCCTTCAAGTAAAATGATTGAGCAATTTAAAGTGATAAAACATGACTCGATTATACCTACCTTCACACATTATGTAGGCAAAAATGGCTTTGAGCAGGGACTGGCATTTCGTCTCCAAATAAGACATAGGAATGTCTTTTTTCCATATCAGAGTTTTGTGCTATGGTTGAAGGTATGACTTGAACTCTATATCGACTGGAACAATGGTTTTAAACCAACATTCATCAGTTCTTGGCAAACCAGTGACCTCTGCAATCAATGCTTCATCAACAATGAACTCTTCTTTGCCAATAATGGCCTTCCTACCATCATAAGATAGAGCAAAGACCTCTGATACCTATTGGTGAAAACTCTGTAACTTCTCACAATATGTGAAACACCCTGCTTGTTTGAAGAAATCGCATATCTCAGGATGAGCCTTGAGATACCAAGTTCCATCTAGTTCGGACCTGAGAGTTGGTCCTGCTTTCGGCATTTGATTGAATTAGTTGACCTGTTCCTGCAATTTAGCAGAACCCACGAGCTAGGGGAGACAACACACCTAAATTCAGGAGAAAACAGTGAATCTGTGGCGAATTGATAGGCACAAGAATAGGGATGACTTGGCTTCTGTGAGATAGACCGAATCTTAATAAATCATAACTAGAAACTCAGGCTTGATATAATAACTTGAAGACTCGGGATTGATGAAATAGAGAAAAGGAATAACAGAGAGCTCGGTTTTGATTCCTATATCAAAGGGATTTTGAATAATAAACATGAATGGGAATCATCATGTAGATATCTCTTGGGACTTGAAGTTATGAGAGCCACGTGAACATCAAACAGTTAGATGAAACAATCATTTCATAGATTTCTGCGTATGCGATGATATAACTCAAAATGACAAGTGGGGCTCTTGGAAGTACTACAAAGAATCAAACCTTGATCAGATGTAACAATACCACCTTACATCACCGATTCTTTCAATTTTCGGCGGTTATCACTTCATGA
This sequence comes from Picea engelmannii, assembly GCA_009831015.1. Taxonomy (NCBI): domain Eukaryota; kingdom Viridiplantae; phylum Streptophyta; class Pinopsida; order Pinales; family Pinaceae; genus Picea; species Picea engelmannii. The sequence goes on from ML822349.1 coordinate 57,247, forward strand.
TTGTGCCAGCTGACAGCTAGATCATGCGAAAGCACAGGCCTTCTTTTTTCCACCTTGAAACATTTTCGGTAGTTAACTGGGCTTTATGTTTCCCTTTTTAAACACTGGAAACCAATGCTTTCAGTGGTTAATGAATGCTTCGCAAGTTCTCCTAAACCACCAAAACCTGAAATTCTCCCTTTGCTTAAGAAAATCAAATCCAATGTTTGTTTCAAGTTTATTTACAAACAATAGGCTATCTAACAAGCCTATAAAAATTTAGAAATAATTTTTTGGACATCTCCCTATCACCTAAAAATTACAATATTGACTGTGCTAGTCTAGGAGATAACAACTGACTTCTACTAGGGGATAGACTCCTCCTAGTGAGGTTCCAAGAACAGGCAGACCTGTGTCTGTCCATTTAACATGAAAATTCTGCCACCTGCTCAACAATCATTCACAATTTGTTTATTGTGTCTAGTCCATTGGGATATGGAGTCATCTGGCCTGAGAAACTTATCTTCAAACAACCTGTGGCCTGCTGTGATTATTCAACCAATAACTGAAAACAATCTAAGTGCTCACATGAGTGAGCTTATTCTTCTACCTATCCCTACTACTAACCAAATCTAAAATTTGGTCAGGTAAACATAGATTTCCATAACAACCATTTGAGCAACTTCAAAATCGTAATGACTTTATCTCTATCACTACTTAATAGATAATAACTGAAACATATAAGCGGTAATAAATAAGCTTTAGAAATTCATACTCACCCGTTGAAATTGATGAATGAATGAAATCTAGAACTTTCATAGGGTCTGAAGTAAGTAATTCTATCAAATCGGCCATCGGGTCTCTAAAATCAAGATCAAAAGCATTATGATTCATGAAGAATGACTGCCCTTCCAATATTGGTTCTCTGTTTGTATATAGATGTCTTCCTTGGAAGTCTTCTTGCTGTCAAAATTGAGAACTGAGATCCTGCTGCTTGATGTCTTCACTGATATCAATACTGAATGTGGACTGCTCATCCTCTGTCAAATGAAAATACAAACTTAACTGTTGATCAGAAACTTTCTGTTCCTCCTCATATCTGCTAAAATATGCCTCAGACTGTAAATCAAAAAGTTGAGGGTTTCCCTTAGAATCTGCTGCAAATCTGTAACTATCATCTGCTAATGTGTCAATCTGATAATCATCTTTGGGGTTTTCAAATGGGACAATCTCATCTTCATGAAAACCTAAGTCAGTAGATGCATTTGATACAATGTCAAAAGCATCAATGCAATGGTTATCCTCCCGAAGATCACCAATATCTTGGTTACAATGATAGATGTCCCCTATTGCAACATACTCTTCAAAACTATCATTAACCACATCATGTATACATTTATGATCATCTCTCTGTGTAGCTAAAGAAACCAACTCTTCCAATTCATAACAATCAGACTTAAGGATGGTAAGAGAGCGTTCAATTTCTTTATTATCCATTTGTTGTTCATGTTGATGGGAAAACACAACATCTTGAAGATCATTTACGGGCTGTGGCATATTATGAGGGAGAGATATTTCTATATTTACATCTTCAAGCTTATAATGTAATTCATATTCATCACAATAATTATCAAATGCAAACTCATCTGAAAAATACCTTTTGCAGTGCTCAGTGAGTGCTTTGTGAAAATCCTTCAATGATGAAATGCTAGAAGGAGGTAAAGAAAAATACCACTGACGTGCATCACCATACAATGAAAACATGAACATCTTCATACGAACATATTCATGTTGTAGATCTAATAGATCCATGCACTCATGAAACTTGAGGAGGTGTTCTGCAGGATTGTCTTCTTTGCTCTCTTTGAAGCTAGGCATAAAATCTCCCCATTTTGACATATCAGGTATTGGATGTGGGAAACCAGGAACTGAAGAAAAATTGAGAGGTGCAAACCTCCGAGCCAAAAGAGCAGAAAACGCGTTTGACATCTGAATGTTGTGGAGTCACCACTGAATCCGTCCTCCATGGAGTCGCCAGATAGATGATTACAACCAATGTAGTGTCCAACCTTTGTCTATCGTCAAAGATCAGATCTATGTCATCTCCCAGGGAAGATGAGCTTTGATCTCCTCTCCCCGACAACAACGCCAATTTTTTATCACTCCAGGAAACTCTCCTAGGTTGTAAGTTAGAGATGCCTGGTAACTTAATCTTTTTGGAAACTATTTTCTCAATAATAGGTGTGGGTTTGGATCAAGATGAATATCTTAATCTCTGGATTGTATCTTCAAGACAGTCTAACTATATTCATGCAATACAAGGCCTTCAAGAGC
>ML822349.1:68750-125574 GCA_009831015.1 Picea engelmannii
ATTTATCAGATAGATTTGTATAACAAATGGATAAGAAAACCAATCGGTTAACCAAAACATACATAAACCATATATATGATGGGTCAACAAACTAGCCAAAGATGCTTATGATTCTTGCTTAACAGTCAAAAGTAAGATGACAGATACCATAGGACCATTAAATAGAGACAAAAGAACAAATTCAACTCATATGCATAGACAAAGATGAAGGAGGGTCTGACAATAACAAATGAAAGAAGCTTGCGGGCTTGATATATTAAAGAAAATGTATTTCATACAAAAATAGTAGAATATAGAACTCAAAATCGAACCCTTAGTTCTTCAAAAGTTTTCGGCTTTATAGCCTTTTACAAAACAGTTTTCAGATCCTAGATTACTGGATCAAATCTTTCCAAATATAAAAAATCGAATATTGGCCTCAGTAAACTAGATCAATTAAACTTCTCAACTATTCTTTAATTCTTCAGATTCTGGGTAGGTGTAATAAGCCTTCTGAGGCTGATTGATGACTCTTCCAAGAGATAGAATTCGAATTTGCTGAGTTGTGCAAAAATCCTAATTTGTTGCCACCAAAATAGGTACCAAAACCAACTTGGATACCTTTTCTAATCCTTATACACCAAAAATGGATCTTGAATCTGACTCTATAATTCAACATCTATCCATTACAAGTGTTTTCAAATGATTCGGATTATTAAAACCTCGATCTATGCAAAATTTAACTTTCTCTGGCTAGTGACAAGTTTCGGTGGTTAACACAGAGGAATTCTATGTGTATTAACCACCAAAAAACTCTTCTTTCGGTGGTTAATGAACAGTCGTCCTGTTCGCCTAAACCACCGAAAGCTTAGATTTTTCCAAAACTTCAAAATTGCAAAAAATGATTACCTTAATGTTTTGTTGAGTGTTCATGGTTCTTTTGGTGATGCTCCTCCTTGTTTTACAGGGATGGAAACCTCAATCTGCTGTGTAGGAGGTTTTGTTTCCTTCTCTAAGGAAGTAGCCAATTCTGCTAGGGTTTCTAACCCTGATTATCCTGAGCTGGAGGTTGGGATTCTTTTATCTTTAGCCTCATAAGTGTAAGTTGCTTGTACAACTTCATATTCTCTCTTATCAACACCCTGTTCCTATCCTTGATTTTATCATGCTTTTCCTTGACATTTTGGTTAATGTCATAAAGTTCTGCATTTCTTTCAGTTGACTCTGCATTTGTATTTTTAATGACTCTTTCTAAAACTTCCATCTCATAGATCTATTTTAGAAGTTATTGATTGTCTGAGTCTTGGAAGCTTTAGGTTTGCTTGAAGAAACTTCTGCTAATAGTTGACTATGTTTACCTGGAGGAGTTGGTGAGGGAATGTTGGGATAATCTTCTGCAATTTTCTCAGCCTGTTCGTCACTTGTGTCTCAGCTGACTCGTGCTCTAGCTCTGAGTCACTGTATGGTAAGTTCATAGGGTTATCTCCTTCAGCAAGATCCTCGGTCTGCTCACCTTCTTCGCCAAAATTTAATTTCCTTTTGGCTCTTTTGATATTGACAGATGATGTCTCTATTTCGGCATGCGGAGGTGAGATTGTCGTCATTTTCCTTCTGCTGCTCCTAGGAGTGGATGATTTCCTTGAGGTAGGTTTCTTCTCTTTGTTTTCTGGTTGTAAGTCAGTTGGAACTTGTTCCAAAATAGAAAGAAATTCCAATCGACATCTTTCTTCTTCAAGGACTCTCTAACGGTTAGTGTAATCAGACCTTGGTGTGAGAGTCTACTGACTACCTTATTGGGTTTGAACTTCAGTTGTCGAGCCATCTTGGTAAGGGCCTTATGAAGGTAATAAGGGAGATTGACAGGGGTCCTTCAAGTAAAATGATTGAGCATTTTAAAGTGGTAAAACATGACTTGATTATACCTACCTTCACACGTTATGTAGGCAAAAATAGCTTTGACAAGGGACTACCATTTCGTCTCCAAATAAGACATAGGAATGTCTTTTTCCCATATCAGATTTTTGTGCTGTGGTTGAAGGTATGAGCGGAACTCTATATCGACTGGAACAGTGGTTTTAAACCAACATTCACCGGTTCTTGGAAAACCAGTGACCTCTGCAATCAATGCTTCATCAACAATGAACTCTTCTTTGCCAATAATGACCTTCCTACCATCATAAGATAGAGCAAAGACCTCTGATACCTGTTGGTGAAAACTCTGTAACTTCTCACAATAGGTGGAACACCCTGCTTGTGTGAAGAAATCGCATATCTCAGGATGAGCCTTGAGATACCAAGTTCCATCTAGTTCAGACCTGAGAATTGGTCCTGCTTTCGGCATTTGATTGAATTAGTTGACCTGTTCCTGCAATTTAGCAGAACCCGCGAGCTAGGGGAGACAACACACCTAAACTCAGGAGAAAACAATGAATCTGTGGTGAATTGATAGGCACAGGAATAGGGATGACTTGGCTTCTGTGAGATAGACCGAATCTTAATAAATCATAACTAGAAACTCGGGCTTGATATAATGAAAATAACTTGAAGACTCGGGTTTGATGAAACAAAGATAAGGAATAACAGAGAGCTCAGTTTTGATTCCTATATAAAAGGGATTTTGAATAATAAATGTGAATGGGAAATCATCATGTAGATATCTCTTGGGACTTGAAGTTATGAGAGCCACGTGAACATCAAATAGTTAGACGAAACAATCATTTCATAGATTTCTGCGTATGTGAGGATATAACTTGAAATGACAAGCGGGGCTCTTGGAAGTACTACAGAGCATCAAACCTTGATCAGATGTAACAATACCACCTTACATCACCGATTCTTTCAATTTTCGGCAATTATCACTTCATGATTGCGCCAGCTGACAACTAGATCGTGCGAAAGCACGGGCGTTATTTTTTCCACCTTGAAACATTTTCTGTAGTTAAGTGGGCTTTATGTTTCCCTTTTTAAACACTGAAAACCAAGGCTTTCGGTGGTTAATGAACGCTTCACAAGTTTGCCTAAACCACCGAAACCTGAAATTCTCCCTCTGCTTAAGAAAATCAAATCCAATGTTTGTTTCAAGCTTATTTACAAACAATAGGCTGTCTAACAAGCCTATAAAAATTTAGAAATAATTTTTTGGACATCTCCCTATCACCTAAAAATGACATTTTTGACTATGCTAGTTTAGGAGATAACAATATCCATGGATTGGACATTACATGTAAAAGATTTTTCTTCCAAATAAAGCAAGTGAGAAAGAAGCTTATACTAGAAAAAGACCCATGCATGTAGATATAAGAAGACCTTGTATGGATTCAAACAACTTGATGCAGAGTATCTCATATACAACAAAAGCGCGGTGAAAAATTTCTATGACAGAGATAGTGTATCATAGTAGTTACTCAGAAGTACAAGATGATGGATTTCTAATCCATGGAAAACTCTCATGATGACATAAGAAGTTCTACTTGGATATGTTTCAGTTTGATCCTTTCCATGATGTCATGAGCTAGCAGGAAACAAAAGTGTTGAATTCGACCATGATATATTGTAATGATCAGAGCTATATGAAACCTTCAAGAGAAAACCAATGTTCCATGACAGAATGAAGTACATCGAGATCAAACATTATATTCTCCGTGATGAATTCCAGAAAATAGAAGCAGTTCTCCAATATATCTCCACATATGAGAAGATAACAGAAATTTTGGTAAAGCCTCTGTCCAAGATGAAAAGTTTGCATAGTCAAGAAACAAGTTAGGGCTTGTGGAGATGAATTCCTTATTGAAAAATGAAGATATTAATCCCAAGTTGGGAGGGAGAAATGATATGTTATTGATTTATGGACAACCATTTTTTAGTTTGAAAAATGGTCCAAGATGAACAGTTCCTTTCCAATTCAGAAAGTGGTTTGAGATTTCAGACAGACATGCATTTTCCAGTTCAGAAAATGGTCCAGATCGGATAGTCATTTTCATAATGAAAACGGTCTGATAGATTGTTGATGTACCATAGAAAACGATTCCCCTTGAGGTTAGTGTGGGGGAATGGTCTAGGACAATCATTCTTCTTGGTAGTCACTCTGAGTAGTGGTCAAGTAGAATTGTCTGCCTTGTCTGGCAGTCATTCTTTCAAAGTTCCCAATTGTGAGAAGTTTCGAAGAATGGTCCGTTTTGGAGGTTGGTGCAGGACAATCATTTCCATTAGGAAATGGTTCATACAGTCATTCCCTAGGGAATACTCATTCTATCCAGGTTGCACTATGATTAGTGCCAGAGGAATGTCCCAGTTAGGTGAATGGTCTAGATTCAACAATCAGGGACATGCATTCTCTAGGGAAGACTCATTCTCTCTAGGTTGCACTATGCTTAGTGCTAGAGGAATGGCCTAGTTAGGTGAATGGTCTAAGATCATAAATCAAGGACAATTATTCTTTTGTGCTTGAGAATAATTTTCTAGATAGCCCATGGCTGATTTTTACTTTCTGAGGGAAAATGATCTTCCATATCTCACAAATGTGACTGGAAGAATGCCCAGATGAATCACTTTATATCATGATATTGTTTATGTAGGTTGATATCAGATGATATGATTGTTGTGGAGACTGTATGTCTCTGGACAATAGATGTATGATACTATGGTGGATGTGTTCCACTAGTTGTGACTACGCGTCACTAATTAAGTAGTCGTGTGCTACTTGGTGTGGTTGTGTACCACTAGATAATAGTTGTGTACTACTATGGATAAACACAATTGTGTTCTATTGAATGGCATTGTTTTGATTTCCATGAAGACAATCGGTAGTGTTGGAAATTGTTATCAGCTAGATGGATAGTTAGTGTGTTGGTGGACATACATTCTCTAGGCGAAAAATGGTCTAGGAGATTTATTCTTCTAGGACGTATGATTGGATTAGAAGAATAGTCCTTGTATCCCATGGCATGGGTTCCAACATCTATTGGAATAGTTATTATTCTAGGACATATGTCCGGATTAGAAGAATAATTCTTGTATCACTCTGTGGAGTGAGTGACTTATCCATCATCATGCCTGATTACTCGGATGGAGTATGAATTTGAGAGATGATACAGTTGATTCTATCAGATGATATTGATAGTGATGATGGTGCTTGTGATTTGATCATGAGATAGCCTATGTGGCTATGATGATGCTACCGGTTGAAAGGTATGTTTGTGCTCAAGACCAATACCTTTAAATACCTCCCTATCTAGGATGGAGTGTTGATATTATGGTACCTGTGGGAGGTATTAAACATCCACGTGTAACCCTGACAATAATAGAATATTCTGAGAAGAAAGAAGAAACCCTAAAGCATTGGACATAACCCTAGAAGACAAGTCGACTAAAGAAAATAATTAATATTGAGCTTTTAGCCTCCAAAAAGAGAAGTAAGCCTAGATAGATAAGGAAGAGCAGTATAAATAGATGATGCCAGAGCTCACTTGGACACACAAAGCTCGCAACTACAGAAATTTAGTGCGCACTGCAGAAATTTAGTAAGTGCGCAAGTCTGAAGAGTAGTTTCCGCTGCAACTACTGCAACTAGTATTTTCGGTTTTAGGATTGGAATTTCTCTTGGTTATGGTTTGGAATTTCTGCTTGGTACGCCAGTTCTGGAGAGTTGTATGCTACCTTGATTGGCTATTGGACCTAGGGTTTGCTTCCAGAATTATTCTCTCTGTCAAGGTTAAGGTGCTCGGGGGTGGCTTCGGCCTATGTTTGGGTGACAATATTGCTATTTTGTCTATGGTGAAATGAGCACACCTATTATTTCTAACAGAGAGTGCCACTAAAAAATATATTTTTCTCATCCAACTTATTTCTCCTCCAAATAGGTTAAACAAATACCCACTTGTAAATATTTTGCGATCCAGATCTTCAGCCCAGTCTGCATCAACAAACCCATGTATGTCCAACATTTTGTCCAATCCTGGTATTCCTTGGTAGCACAATCCATAGATATAAGTTCCATGAAAATACCTGAAAACCCTCTTTACTATTGTCCAATGCTCCTTCCATGTTTTTGACATATACCTGCTCAAAACTCCCACTACATGTGCAATGTCCGGTCTAGTACAAACCATTGCATATACCAAGTTTCAAACCGCACCAGCATATGGAACATGGGACATGTCGTCTTCCTCTTCTTGTGTCTTGGGACACTGGTTTGCAGATAACTTTACACATATAGGAATATGAACCTTGACCGATTTACTTTCCTACATATTAAATATATGCAATATCGTCTGAACATATTTTCTCTGATTCAATTAGAGTTTCATGTTTGCATGATCTCTTTTAATATCCATTACTAGAATGAAATTAGCAACACATAGATCCTTCATGTCAAATTTGGAGGATAGGTACGATTTCACCTCCTTGATAACATCCATGTTATTTCCTATCAACATGTCATCAACATACAACACTACATAAATGCAGTGATTACCAACCTGCTTGGAATAAAAACAGTGATCAAGCCTGCTTCTCACAAATACCAATCCAAGTATGTATAAGTTAAAATTTTGGTACCACATCCTAGGTGATTGCTTCACACCACATAGTGACTTATTTATCTTACAGACTAGGTCTTTCTTTTCCTTCACTGCAAATCATTCTGACTGCTTCATGTAGATTTCTTCTTCTTGATTCCCATGCAGGAATTTTGTCTTCACATCAAACTGTTCTACTTCAAAATAAAAGAATCAACAAAAAATAAAATAAATCTAATAGAAGTTAACATGGCAACAATAGAAAACATTTCACCAAAGTCAATTCCCTTTACCTGGGAATAACCTTTTGCTACTAACCGATCTTTTCATTTCTCCACTTTTCCTTCTGCATTCAACTTCTTCTTAAACACCCATTTTTTGCCAATGGCCTTTATTCCAGTTGGAAACTCAACTAGATCCTGTGCCTCATTCTTATGTAAGGCATCTGTCTCTTCAACCATGGAATTTTTCCAGAGTTTACTATCCTCTAAATCCGCTTCTTCCCTGATAGTTCTAGGATCATCATCAGTAATATATAAAGAAAAATTAGCATGAAAATTAGGTGGATTGTACCTTTCTGGTTTCCCTCTTTCCTTCATTGATCTCATCAATACTGGAGTATGAGGTTCTTCTTCTTTTGATTCATCTTCTTTCATTGGTTCATATTTTGCATCATCTGACTCAAACTCTATTTTCTCTAGTTCTTCTTGCCTTGGTAGGAATTCTTGTTTGGGAACATCTTTAACCTCTCTAAAAACAACATCTCGACTATAAACAATCTTCTTAGTTTATGGGTTCCAAAGTTTATAACCTTTCATACCATCTTTATAACCAATAAAAATACACTTTTCAACTTTATTATCCAACTTACTCCTATTTTTATTTGGAACATGTACATAAGCATCAAAACCAAACAATCTGAGATGTTCAAAAGAGGGTTTCTTACCAGTCCATACCTCATGTGGAGTTTTTTCCACCAATTTTAAAGAGGGTGATCTATTTACGAGGTAACATGTAGTACCCACTACCTCTACCCATAATTCTTGTCCTAACCCAACACCACTGAGCATGCTCCTTTCTTTTTCCATCAACGTCATGTTCATCCTTTCTGCAAACCCATTTTTTTGATGTGTGTATGGAGTAGTATTCTACCTTGATATATCACACTTCTTACAGAACTCTTCAAATTCATCCCCACAAAATTATCCACCATTATCTTTCCTCAACACCTTTATTTTCTTCTCTTTCTGATTTTCTACCAGAGTCATAAAATATTTAAATTTATCAAATACCTCATATTTCTTCTTAAGAAAATAAATCCATGTGTTCCTTGAGAATTTATCTATGAATGAAACATAATACACAAATTTACCTAGTGATGGAATAGGCACAGGTCCAAACACATCACTGTGTATCAACTCTAAGATCCCCTTTGCTCTTGTAGCACCGGATGAGAATCTTACTTGGTTATGTTTACCATATATGCAATGTTCACAAAAATCAAAATCTAGGGTGCAATTAGACATACCTTCAACCATACCTTTACCATGTAGTGTTCGAAGGCCATTTTATCCAATGTGACCCAGTGTTTGATTCCATAGCATGGTATTCTTTCAAGGGACAATATGGATCTTATATTCTTTATTTCACTACTCATAGACAACAAAACTGTTACACCCACAAGTATAAGTTCTTCCCAACAACTTGTACAGAGTTCCACATCGAACTCCCCTCATCAACACCATTGATCCTCTGACTATATTTCAAGTTCGCTTTCCCAATAAAATATCCACACCTACATTATCCAACTTACTTACAGATATTAGGCTCCTGGATAGATTTGGGATGTGTAGAACTCTAGGGAGAGCTCTAATCCTTCCATATGTCAACAATAACTTAAACCTACCACGTCCCGTGATTTTAGGTACTGATTCATCTCCTAGGAAGACATCACCACCATCATACTTTTCATATTCATTGAACCACTCCCTGTGAGGAGTCATATGAAATGATACACTTGAGTTGATCAACCATACATCACGATTTGCATGTGTACCTGTAGATTCTAGGTAAACATCACCTCCTTCTTCTATGGAGGTTTTCGCCTCTATGGAAAAGGCATCATTTGATCCTTATGCTTTATCAAATTTCTCAGACATGCAATATTTCTTATAATGTCTTGTTTTACCACATTTCCAACATTTCCTCAAAGCTTTTCCTGGAGATTTAGATCTCCCCTATAAAGACTTATTTGTATCCCTATATTTTGGACAACCTATTACAAATAAAGAATCTGTGCTATTATTATCCATTATTTTTCACCTCATCTCTTCCGATAACAAGGATGAAACTACATCCTCATACTTCAATGCAGATTGAGTAGTACTACCAATTGCTACAACTAGATTATCCTAGGAGTCTGGAAAAGAACATAACAAAGTAATACACTTATCTTCTTATGCAAGTGTAATATTAACATATCCAAGTTGACTTACCAGAGTATTGAAGGCATTTAGATGCTCTGTCACAAAATCTCCATATTCCATCCTAAGATGATACAACTTATTTCGAAGAAACAACTTGTTTTCCAGGGACTTTGAATGATACAAATTCCCTAAATTTTCTCATAATTCTTTGACTGTAGATTCTCCTGAGACATTAAATAACACCGAATCAACCAAACAAAGTTAAATTGTACTCCTTTATCTTTTATCCAACATCTCCCAATCTTTTTGTGACATACCAATAGATTGAGTACTAGTAATGTTAAGTTCCAAATATTTGAATACAAAATACCACAATAGTGCCAAAGATATATGAATACAATCACCACACAAGATATATGAAACAATATAGGAAACCACCACTTTATTATATCAAAACCCTTGAGGTAGGGAAACACCATACAATAGATCCTATTATGGAAGGGATCCTCTCTTGTTCACTTGCCTCTTTGAGGGGGCATCCTCCTATTGAGCTACAACTCAGAATACAATACTTTTCTTCATGTTCTATTACATTGCTTGAACCCCTTTATATAGTGCTACTAACGACCTAAGAACATTCTAGAGGAGGAAACTTCTAGAAGTATAACCTTCTAGAAGTATAAATTTCTAGAAATTTCTCTTACATTTTGTTACACATCAACATTACTTGCTTCGATAAGTGTCGCAAGTGTCGCATGTTGCTCACAAGTGTCGCAAGTGTCAAGCAAAGCATACTACCATGATGCCTATGTCATACTTATAACGACATTAAAAAGACACTTAAAATACCTCAAACACTTGATTTGAAGGAAGATGAATGGTTAACTGAAGTTAGGTACCTCTTGCCGTTTGAAAGAACCATTGAATCTAGGTTTTTAGAAGAGAGCGCTCCCTTATATCTCTCTTAGGAGCGTTGGCGCTCCCCTATAAAGTGCTAGGGAGCGTTATAACACTGAAAAACCCTTCTGGAGGAGCGCTATTTATTTTAAGAACGTCGGCGCCCCCCTAAAGCCTACCAGGGAGCGCTATAACGCTCTGATGGCCCTTTTGAGGGAGCGCTGCCAATTCTAGGCAGCAGTTGGTCTGTTGAGGAGAATAAGGGGAAGATCTTTTCAATCTTGGAAGGCAGTTGAATTCGAACCCCTGGTCCAGCCATGATCTTAGGGAAGATCCCTGACTCAAGGAGGAGAATCCTCAACTTACCCTAAATATACCTCAAGAGGTTAGGCCTCTCTAAACCTATATAAGCAGGCTCTATCATGGTGGAAAGGAGGAAGAATTAGAAGCATGAAACCTATGATCTCATAGGAAACACATAGTGAACTGGAGGAGAGTAATCAGTGAAGTTGTTGTCATCCAGATCGTGGATCTTTTGAACAAGGGTTAGACAAAGGGGATTTGACGAAGCTACTGCATTCGCATCTACGGTTATAAGTTACTTTCGTCATTGTTCTCGTCAATATGACACACTTGGCCTGTTTATTTCTAGTTTGTGTTTAATATCACATGAACTTGTCTCTAATAGATAGGTCTATTTCAAGCTAATATCAGTAGAGTAGGAAGTGGTTGTACTATTGTTTGTCTACAGGGCTTATCGAGGAGCGAAAGATTGGAGCTCAACTCGGAGTGTGCAGGGACAAACACTGGTAAAAGATACTTCTTTTCTCCTTCCTCCTCATACATTAGTTTACATAGATCTAAAAGGAATTCAGTGTCCATGATAAACGTCTTTTGTCTTAAGAGTTAAGAGTCTAGCTCTCAAGAGGAGATTTACCTATCCGCAGGGAGATTTTATTTCAACAGAAACTGGCGACTCCACTGGGGAATCGAATCAAAACTTTTGGTTTTGATTTTTCCTCATAGACCTTGTCTTACCCTTTGATTGTTTTCAGACCTTGTTCACCCCTTTTGCTTGATTTCATATGTTGATTGACTCCTTACCCCATCACACTCAGCCTGATTGCCAAAATTTGATTGAAATTTTGGGTTTTTGGACATTTTCATGAGATTTTTAAGCCTGGCGCCCCTGTGGCCATGTTAACATAGCGCCAATGCTCCCTGAATGTGTTAGACAGAGCGCTATAACGCTTGGTGCCCCTTACACCAGAGTGCCAGCCCTCTTTTGGCAAAAAACCTTTCCAGAATTGCTTTTTCTAGGGTCCAATCTCTGTGTTTCACTTGCTGAGCCTCTCTATGAGTCAATGTTTCTTCCCACTGGACTTTGACATCCTTCCTTATAAGGAACAAATACCTTGCTGTTCATATTTTGTGGCCTTCTTCATTATTTTTTGAGTTTTTTCTGTTGTTGGGAGTTTGAAATCAATCCACTGTTTTCTCTCTCCTATCTGATTGAGCAACAAACTATGGTGAAGGACATCATAAGTCTACGAATCTCTTCATTTGTTTTTTTTGAGGTCATTGTTCTTCAACATCTCTCTTTTGTGTGAAATTCTTGATTTTCTTTGTTATCCTTGTTTTCTTTTGCTTCTTGTTTTCAATCATAAAAAGAGGGTGTGGTGTGTGTACGAAACCTGCTTATGCTCCTTTGAGTTTCCTTGATCTAAAAAGTTAGTTGGCAGGGGAAGTGTCGTATTGAATTAATCATTATTCGCACACAAACAATAAAGAGGCACCTTAGTGATTGATTTGCATATTAGAGGACATTTCTAAAAAGTTTTAGCATCACATTGGATTTGATTGAGAAAATTTGTTTGAGGACATTCCTTATTAGTGTTTGATAGTGAAAACAACTCTCTCTCTCCCTTAAATAGACATTTATCGAAAATAAATGACTGCTTATCATCTTTTATGCATTTTTTTGGGGGATTGAGTCATCATTCCATCTGTTTCACTTTCATACACCCCTTTTTGAGTAAAGAACAGTTATAAAATGAACGCTAATTAAAAACTATCTAGAACATTTTTTTCTAGGATCCTCCACCAACAATAGACTAGGATTAGCACTTTGGATTAGGCTGTGAGCATAACTCTCCAAAGTTTCCAAAATAAACATTAGCATCCTGAGCTAGGGAGAGTCAAATCCAATTGTCGTATAAGTTTGTTGGGATCCCCCTCTCACAAAGGGGTTACACATGAGGTTGCACTCGGGAAATCTACGAAGATTATCCCTCCATGGTTTGACTGATTGTAGTAGTCGGATCATATTATGGGGATCGCTTAAAGGTATACCCACAATGTTGAGTGGAAGCCTTTCAAGTTGATTTCAGGCTAGATACCCTGCCTGTACGTTCGGACTGGACTGTCGACTGTACCCGCCCAGGGGTTGACTGCCAATTGGTAACCTTAGTAGCCATAATATTTAGGGTCTTACACAAGGTGACAGTGAAGGGAAGTCTCACTGTACCTGGAACAGACATTGGTCAAACTCACTCGGGCTCCTTGGAGGGTAAATCCACAATTACTGCGTGGAAGCTTGCACCAAGGTGAAAGTCCATTAAGCAGGTTGCCATTGTAACTGTTCCACCATATCCACACCCCTTCTTGACTTGATCACGCGACATTGGATTTCATCAGCAACTAGCACGGTCATCGAGAGAAGGTTTTGTTTGCTTGGTTGTGATTCCTAGATTCTATTAGCGTATGCTGCTTCTTTTTGGTAGTTGGCCATAGATTTTTTTCATCGATTTTTTTTCACCAACATTGACCCTCCACGCCGTTCGCGTAGGGTACAGGGACTTCCTCCAGAAAATATGGAAGAGACTACCCCTTTACCCCTCATTCTATGTAGAAATATCCTCAACAGAGCGAGGTTCATGACATTATAACCTCCCAAGAGGAAGTTCCCACCTCTTTAGAAAATTTTCGAATTGTTTCAAAGTCTCTTGAGGCTTTTTGCATTCCTGAGGGATATGAGAGGCGTGTTCTCCAACTGAATTCAGCCGACGAATTTGTCGTCGTCAATCCTTCTGACATTCTGACTGGGTCTCATTCAAACCCTCTAGTCGAAGACCCCTTTTGGACCACAGATGGTGTTCGAAGCCCACCGCGCATGGTGCAGGATCTTTACGGAACAAGAATAGGTGTCGATGTGCCTGTTACCTACACCATACCCTTAAATCATTTTACCGGTACTACCGCTTTTTCCACTACATCGTCTGTTGATCCGAACGCATCATCCGTTGGCCCAAGGTCCACTTTTTCTCTCCAGACGACCCACTCTACAATGGTCCCTCACGTTCCAACTATTCCCGTTGGCAATGTGGTGGTTAGCCAAGCTGCAATTGGCACACCACTAACACCTAGACCTTCATCATCACTCCCTTTTGGGTACAGAGCACTAAATTCTTCCATTGTCACTACTACCCAAGTTATGCCTAGAAGTTCTATACCTATACAACAACCCGAAGGGACTGGTCTTGGTGGCTTTAACCCATTAAGCAGCACTGGTCAGTTGTTTACGTATGCTTCCCAAATTCTGGGAACTCCACCTCATGCTGGGGGGCATCCTCCCGCCGGAGGACAACTTCTATTTGGAGGGCACCCTCATGCTGGGGGGCAGCCTCAATCCAGAGCCTACCATCAATCGCATGGACAAAATGTGTCTACCACACCCAATCCGTGGAATATCCATTTTCCAGGAAACCCACAGTTCTCGGGGGGACACAATCCTCAAGCTCCACAACAACCTCTTCCCCCTCAAGGGACTCATCTATATCCTCCTTATGGACAAACGCCAAATCTGGCTTATAATCCTCAAAACCCATCTGGTTATCCTCCGCTCGTGCATGTTTCTCGAACCCCCTCAAATCTTGTGTACACTGGTCAACACCAACCTTATACAAGAGGACCCACTGGTTACAATTATCCGCCTAACCCAGTGTATGGTCCTACTGGTGTTCCTATGCCACACTAGTATCACCCGCAGGTTAACCGACAACTACATTTCCTAGCGACTCTGGATCTTCCAGACTTGTCTCGGTTAACGAATGATCCTATTTTTCATTCTCCGGTTTGGCCAGCTATTCCAGCTAAACTTCCTTCTGATATTCCAAAATTCGACGAAAAGTCCGGAGAAGACCCAAACAACCATGTGATGACTTTCCATTTGTGGTGTTCATCGAACTCCCTCATGGATGATTCTATACGTTTGCGTCTTTTCCAACGAACGCTTACGGGTTCTGCAGCAAAGTGGTATATTGAACTACCACGTGCTTCTTTTCACGATTTCAACTCCCTTTCCATGTCCTTCCTCACACACTTCCAACTACCCATTTGATACGAGACGGGTACCGAACTATTGACCTCCCTTTTTCAGATAAATTCCGTACATATCTCTGATCATATTCATGAATGGAGATGATGACGAAGGTTAATCAAAGCGGTCATTCCTGACCAATTATTAGCGGAATGGTTCACTAAATCACTGTTACCCCCGATCGCTCATGATGTTGCTATGGGTGGTGTAGTCACCGAGGAAGAATCTATTGCTCGAGCTCAGTACTTAGATTTGGTTTATTCACAATTCGGTACTCTATACGAATTGATACCAAATGCTACCCGTGCCACTACTGATCCATCCAAACCATCATCTACCCCGCACGCGGATGGAGTCATTGGCTCTGTCAAAACCCAATCTACTTCCTAGTCAACTGGAACAACCCAGCGGTCCACTTCGACGCCTGCTCCCAGTTCGAACACACCCTCTTCTACCTCCCCTCAAACTCAGGTCTCTGAGGTGAATACGGTCCAATCGACCCCTTCACAACAATTTGGAGGTAATAAGAAAGAAAGAAATAAACCAAATAAAAACAATAACAATGAACAACCAAAAAATCAAACTCAAACCCCTGCTGCCGGAAAACAACCACAACGGAAACCAAAATTCCCATGTCTCATTTGTGGCGATCATCACTACACCCGAGATTGTCCACATCGCGATGAAGTGGCCAAGATTTTTAAGGGAAATTCACAACCCGCTGTGCTTACCCAGCCTTTTCCACAGCAGCAATCTTTGGTTTCTCAAACCCCCACTCCAGGGGGCAATTCCAGCCAATCCCATGATGAGGCCTCGACAAGTGCCCAAATTTACATGTTTAACGGGATTAATCTGACCACTCGCACTACGACATATGACACACCGATTAAACCTGATAAGCCGAAGACCACTAACGGTTACTTACCGGACCCATCACCATCTTCCATTAGTCCTCCATCTGCTAGCCCTCCGTCCGGGCCACTCCAGATCGAGAAACCTTCGTTTGACTCCATCTTACGCCCTCCTAAGAGCATTATCCGGAAATCTACCTTTAATCCTAGTTCACGGGCTACCCAAAACTGGATGTTGGGTGTTGGGTGTTGGGTGTCTTTGTTCAGAGAAATTGATTAATGTTGAAAACTGAATGTTGGGTGTGACCACACAAAGTAACTGATCTTTATTTCTATCTCTACTCTCGGGGGAACCGATTGCTATCTTCTTCTCTTCTTTGTATCCTTTTTTTATTTTTTGATGACAGCTAGTACAAAGAGCAAGGGCTAGGGTAGAGAGTTAATATGACATATTTATTTCCTCTAGAAGTTGTGAATGATGATTGGCAACTTCTACGACTCTACTATGGCGGCTTTGCTATGGCATTTAAGTTGTGAATGATGATTGACCACTTATGCGACTCTGCCATGACATTTTTTGGTGGCTCTTCTTATGTGGAGACGCTTCTTTGAAACCCTTTCCTCTCGATACGGTCGTAACTAGAATGGTGGCTCCCTTCCTTCAATATGGTGTGGTGATTCGATCTATTCAATCGAGGATTCAGGGGGGTTTAATCAAATTTGATCAAATGTGATCATTGGAGGTTGATGTCTCCTTACCTTTTAACTTTCAACGATCACTTTCATGTTTCCTATCTGTAAACAAACAAAAACTCGATACATTCAAATTTTAATTTTCTTTATTTCTAACATTTAATAGTATACAGATTTGAAAGCAATTGTACTATGAATCTTTATGTAACAAAGATCAATATAGCTTTGATACTATGTTGTGAAATTGAACTAGTATTATATGAAAGATTAAAAATATATATATGAAATAAAGATTTTATTAAAGATGAAGTTATTTAACAAATATTTTATATTTTATTAAAAATATTATTTGAAACAAATATATTATTTTTTATTAAAAATATTATAAGAAACAAATATATTATTTTTTATTAAAAATATTATATGAAACAAAAAATTTCTTAGAGATAGAGTTATTCAACATATCAATATCAATTATCTTTTATTAAGCTCCTAAAGAGTTGCATATTTTAATTATTTTTCTTAATGGTATCTATTAAACTTAGTGCTTATTTCAATTACTCTTTTATATTAGTCACTTTTTTTTTCAACGAGAAATTATCTCGATATATATTAGAGATATATATCATTTACATTCACTGTATCCAGTCTACACTGTATCCAGTCTAGCACAACAGCCATTACAAATTTTGTCCCGGAGACCCAACAGGGTTTGACCTCGAGACCTCCTCCCAACACTTGGAGGAAGGTCTTGTCTTTACCAATTGCGCTGGACTCACGGGACTTATATTAGTCACTTATAAAGCATCACTTTATTATATTTTCATCGTATTTAAGTTGTATTGAAGCATTATACCCTAACAAATATCACATGTATGAACTAGAGAAGTGCCTAGTTATTCAATAAGATGTGTAGTTCGAATGGAACTTTTATTTGGATAAGTCTTCTCACTCCACACTCACTTTTAAGGCATCTCCTATGGTATTCTTATTATTGTTCTAGGCAAACCATTGTAATCATAAGTTGAGTCAAATTCTACTCATGTTACACATGTTGATATGGGATTTTTGTTGTAGGATAAGTCACCTAGTTCATGTTTGTCTCTTCATTTGTGTTCATGTTCATGTTTGAATTCAACAAGAAAGAAATTCGAGAAAAAAAAAATTGTCAATTAAAAAAATGATAAAATTCCCCATTAAGTTAAACAAATAGAATTAAGCAAATATTGCAAGAACATTCTGAAAACTTGTTAAAACAACATATATTGTTCAAAAACATTTCAAAAATGAGAAAATGTGTGTGTTTAAGTTTAACAAAAGAGAAACAAATCTTAATATTCTTTAAAAAATGGTTTTTATTAAAAAACTATTTGGTCATTAAATTTGTCATTGAATTCAAAATTCACCATTCTCATAAGTGCTCCATGAAAGAAAAAAGCAAGCACGCACTATGAAGATGGTTGCATATGTTGACGCTGAAGAAGAACTGTCACAAAGGTACAAAATGGAAAAAAATACTAACAACAATCAACATAAATGCTCTAAGCAAGCCAAAAACAAATAACATGTGTACCAAGATGGTGTCATGTCATAAATTTGCAAAGGTAACAACACATGTTGCCATAATAACTACCAAGTAACGAATGCATTATCAAATAATGATGAAGAAAAAGTTTCAAGTGGGCACACTATGTGAGGGCTTCGTAGAAACAACTCATGATTCTCTCTTGCAAGGTACTTAGAACAAATATCTAAGTATAAAAGTGTCTAAAAGGAGTTGCAAACCCCATAATGCAACTAGTCATTGCAAATCTTATCAAACCAACTCCATAATACAACCGACAAAAGTAAAATTGGAGTTTGTATGGTTACAACTTACAAGTAGCTCTAAAATTACAACTAGATTGGTCATAGTACTCAAAAGTTTGTAAAAATAGAAAAGAATAGCATAGCTGAAAAGTACATGAAAAATAATGCATTTTCAAAAACAAAAACACTCAAAAAGGTGCTTCAATCATAAAGTTATGGCCATTACAACTTCAAGAAATGAGGATGAATGAGGGATTTTTGAGAAACTATGAAAATGACAGTACAAGAAAATGGAATCTTTAGAAACATATTACATTGGTGCATGGAGCAAGAAAAAAGACACTGTGGAAAAACCACATTTGAATTTTCACTTTCCATGTGTGAAAATTCTATCTATTAATTTTTTCTAAAGGGATTTCAGAGAATAAAGTGAGTAATATTTAAACTAAAATTTCTTGTGTTATGTAAATAAACTTCTGATTATGTTGCTTATCCTTGTCTAATAAAAAATCAAAGAAAATTCAAGACCAGAGAAATACTTATGTCGTTGTTGAAAACGGGATGTCGAGTGTTTTTATTCAAAGAAATTGATCAATGTTGAAAATTGGATGTTGGGTGTGTCCACTCAAAGTAACTGATCTTTGTTTTTATCATTGCTCTTAGGGAAACTGGTTTCTATCGTCTTCTCTTCTTTGTATCATTTTTTCTTTGTTGATGACAGCGAGTACTGAGAGCACAGACTAGGGTAGAGAGTTAATATGACGGATTTATTTCCTCTAGTTGTTGTGAATGATGATTTGCGACTTATGTGACTCTACTATGGTGGCTATGCTATGACATTTAAGTTGTGAATGATGATTGGCCACTTATGTGACTCTACCATGACATTTTATGGTTGCTCTTCTGATGTGGCAACACTTCTTTGAAACCCTTTCCTCTCGATATGATCGTAATTCGAATGGCGGCTACCTTCCTTTGATGCAGTGTGGCGATTCAATATATTCAATCGGGGATTCAGGGGGTGTTAATTAAATTTGATCAAATTTGATCATTGGAGGTTGGTGTCTCCTTTCCTTTTAACCTTCAATGATGACTTTCCTCTTGCATGTCTATAAATAAACAAAAACTCGATACGTTCAATTTTTTATTTTCTTTATTTCTAACATTTAATAAGGGTTGCATGGTAGCGCAGTCCCTACCGAGTTAGTTACGAAATATATGTTGAACAGTGAAACTTAAAATAACTAAATGCATATGTAATGAATGGTCTTTGTCAAAAGATAATACTATAATAAAGAAGAATAGCATTATTGTTTATGCAAAGAGGAAAATCATAAGAATAAAGAAAAGACAAGCAAAAACATTTAGTATTGTTGGAAATCAAAGTTGGAAACCTTTGACCAGTTCAAAGCTCATGCGTTGGCATTGGTACCCTAGTTGGATCATTCATTTGAAGGGCATGAACAAGAACAAGGCACAAGTGAAGAGAACCACAGTTGACTCAAGGGCAAGTTGACAAGTGTGGTTGAAGCTTATTGACCCCTTTATTTTTTGAAACTGTGTAGCATCACAGAGGAAAGACAACAAAACACTTGGACAATCCCAATTGCACCATGTGGACCCAAAAGAAGAATAAAAGCAAATGCGTAGAAGACTAAGGAGATCAAAGGAAACCCCTATTTTACAGCTTAGTTCGACTAGTATTTGTGTAGATGTAATGGAAAGTATTTATATAGCCAAAAAAATTAGTTGAATTAGGGTTTTCAATTAGTCAAATTTAACCACTAAGTTGAAATGTTCAAGTAGTATCTCGAGGCTATGAGTAGTGGTTGCTTGTTTCATTGGTTGTTGTTGAGTTTTTCTTACTATTGCTCGACATAGTTGTGCTATTGTAGTGTTGCTACTCTTTTCATTATCCCTTGATATTGTTGTGGGTACGATGATGTATTGAATATGTATGTTATAATGGAGTATTAGAATACCCTTATTGTTCAAATTGCGACTCTCATGCTTTATACAGATGATTTGTATATGAGTAGTTCTATTTACTTTTTGTTATGGTAGATCTATTGTTTGTTATGAATATGAATATGTTATGCATGCTAAAGAGTTGCAAATCACTATAATAAGCTATATTGTGAAAGATGGTTAAGGAAGAATGGTAGAACACTTGCCCTGCAACCTACCTCATGATCTTTAGTCATGGTACATGCTTCTGGTGACACCTTCTCTTCACATGGATTGAAAATGCCAACACTAGACTTCATCGTACCTTTGTTGGAAACCTAAGTGGACCCTAGTTTGCCAAATAGAACTAGTAAATCCCTTAGAACTAGTAATTCCCTCTGCCCCTCTATTATTGAACCTAAATGCTACTTCATCCATAAAAGGTATATGATATTTTCTCTTACCATCATATCTAGGGCACAGTGGACTATCTCTTTCATATTCCCACATCTAGGGCATAGCACACTTACTCTTTCCTCTTCTTGTATCTAGCACATAGTGGATTGATTATCAAATGATTGGTTGATGGGAGAATGAGGTAAATAAATGTGCACTTGGAAATCTAAGAAGGCTCACCTAGACGCAATGTACAATGGAAGTACTTATCGAAACAAAGTGCTTAGTGCTTTGCATGATGTTACCCCCTAGAAATGCATGGCTTATTTGACATTTTCAATGGCATCGTTCTCTCACCAACACAATGGGAATCCATGGGAGCTCAAAGATAATTGCAGGTTGCAAGGAGAGACTTGGAGGCCATACACCTTGTCCTATATTACCATGGTAAGGAATCATTGATGAAGCACCCTACTCGTGGATTAAACCCGGAGCTCCAAGACCACATGGATGGAGGATGTAAGTTAAAAGAGAGACTTAGTGTTAATTAAGGTTGGTTGTCATTGATGTCAACCCTTGAAGAAAGCCTCGTAGCACAAAGGTTTGGGTATTGGACCTAAGTTTGTTTGATGTAAAGATGATTCAGTATTGTCCTGTCATGGTTGATAATAAGTACAAATGGATGAATTCCAAAGTGGTCCCCCTATGGTGAAATCTCTCACAGGAAGACGCTTTACGGATTGAGTTATCCTAGAAGTATGGTTAGAGAACCCATGCTTATTTGTGGAATAATGAGATGAAGGTCAGTGAATTTGTCAGTGAAACTATCCTATATGGATAGTGATTGTCATGTCATTTCCGGTGGTATGTGGAACGTCACATAACTCCTCACGGTTAGAGAGTTATGGCCATGAGAAGTTGGAGAACCCAGGTTTGGGTAATGGACCCAAGTTTGCTTGATGGATAATGGTATGAGTTTTGATATATTTGAAAGTAATACTATTATATATGAATAGTACATGTCATTCCATTTCTGGTGGTATGTGGAACGTCACATAACTCCTCACGGTTTGAGACTTATGGCCTTACGAAGTTGGAGGACCCGCATATGTCATCTAGAAGCCCCAAAAGGTCAAAGTAGTCAAAGTGGTTTAAGAGATTTTAAAAAGTAAATAATAAAGTGAAGTGATGAGTGTAGTATAATTCAAAGTGAATACAAAATAAATTATTTCAATAATAAATTTAATGGATAAATTAGAAGTGGATTAACCCTAAAATAAGGAAAGTGGGCAAAGTGACCTAGAAGATGTTTTTAAGGAAGCTACTTGGAGAGTATAAATAAGAGACAAAGCTCCCTCATTTAAGACACACTTGAGAATATTGAATACATATAGGTGTTTGAGGTAACCAAAGGATATATAAGCCAGATTTCTGAGGAAAGTGAAGAAAACAAGGTCGGAATTCAAGGAAGGATAAATTCTTTTGATGATGTTTTCTAAGGTATTTTTTTTTAGGTTATCTCACCATTTTGGCAATAACATTTTTTCTAGAATGATTCAGACCGTGAAATTTAAATGCCATTGAGGAAACATATCCAAGTATCTGTGGTAAAAAAATCATCTTGTGGGTCGTTGTATTTTTGGAGTTACACTCTGTGGAAAATAGGGTTTGTGGCTAGTCCTGAAACTAGTCAAAAGCAGGTGTTTCTGGTAAAAACGTCATAACTTCTTCATAACAAATCCAAATTCAGTAAGACCAAATGTGTTGGTTAGAGTAAAGTCTATAGTATGTGTAATAGTTTCAGATTAATTCAACAAATATTCTATGTGGAGCACACTCTACAAGGTCGCTCTCTAGAATAAGACAAAATTCAACAAGGTGTGCCATTTTTTCCATAACTCCTTTTCTGAGAAGTTCCAAGTAGTGACACTTGGAGGAATTGCATAAAACACACTGAAGAATATTGTGTATCAGTTTCAGATCTTTATTCATTACAGGTACAAAGTTATGGTTATTTCAAGTTAGGGTTGTTGACTAATCCAAAACTAGTCTTGTGGGACTAAAGAAACGTTTGATGAAAATGCTAGTCTCTTGTTGTTAAAGCTAAGGAAGGTTTGTAGGTATGTGATCATATACACCAGGTC
Organism: Picea engelmannii; assembly: GCA_009831015.1. Taxonomy (NCBI): domain Eukaryota; kingdom Viridiplantae; phylum Streptophyta; class Pinopsida; order Pinales; family Pinaceae; genus Picea; species Picea engelmannii. Next base: position 90,786 of record ML822349.1, read on the forward strand.
TATTACAGAGTTACAAATCATATTTAGATAATGAAATTGATGAGGGATTTTGGTTGAGGTACAAGTTGGATATATGGTTGAAACAAGTAGTTGATGAGTTGGCACATACATGAGGTGTATAGTTGATGATGTTGATACATATTTATGAGTCATAGTTGATGAGTACTTGACACATGATTGATACATACTTGGTACATGGTTGGTTGCACTTGTTTATGGTACATGTTGATTACAGATTGTTTGGTACAGGTTGGTGCATGGTTGATGCACTTGTTTATGGTACAGGTTGAGGTATAGGTTGATGCATGGTTGATGCATGGTTCAGGTTTATTGGTACATGTTTACAGTGGTATATCTCACAGTGATAGTGTGACAGTGGTTCCATCATTCTATTTCTACTTCAGGGCGGTTGGACGGGGCAAGGACAGGTGGTTGTAGCTACTTTCTGGTTGTAGTCGGAGAACATAGGGGGTTGTAGCCTCCTTCTGGTTGTAGCCAGAGAATTGGGGAGTTGGAGCTTCCCTCAACTTATAGCCTGAGAAACTAGGGGGTTGGAGCCTCCTTCCAGCCGGAAAACAAAGGAAGTTGGTGCTTCCAATGAATGTAATTCTTCAAGACATATAAGAAAAAACATTATATGGTTTTCTCCCGATTTGGGTTTCCACGTAAAACACTGGTGTACTGTGTATGTGTGAGATTGTTCATTTCTTATTGTTCATTATTGGATAATAATTCTACATTGATATAACACTTGGATTATTTGGAGAAAAAATATTATAATTACACTATTATTGATTCACCCCCCCTCTCAGTAATCCAACAATTGGTATCAAAGCAGGTTCCTTAAAAAATCAGTTTAACCACTGAAAGGTAGATCATGGAGAGTACCAACTTGTATAAAAATGGAATACCACAGTTTGATGGACATAAGTATGTTTTTTGGAGCATAAGGATGAAGATATATATACAGACACAGGGATTCAAGTTTGGCAATCAATTGTAGATGGAGACACAGCACCAACAGTTCCACCAACAAATGACAAAGCAGTGAAACTCGGTGAGAATATTTCCAAAGCCAAAAATGCACTTTTGAATGGTCTTGGTGATACGGTATTCACCAAAGTTGCACATTGTAAATCAGTTAAAGAGATTTGGGACAAGCTTCGAAATATTTATGAAGGAGATACAAAAGTCAAAGCAGCAAAGCTTCAAACTTACAGAGGTCAGTTCGAACAACTAAAAATGAAGGAATATGAGAATATCGCAGCCTACTTCTTACGAGTTGATGAAACAATGAATGCAATCATAGGATTGGGAGAAGAAATCGAAGAATCTGTAATTGTTCAAAAGGTACTAAGATCTCTTCCTATGAGATTTAACCCTAAGATATTAGCATTAGAAGAAAGATCAGATCTAAACTCAATAAGCATGGACAAACTGCATGGAATCTTCACAGCATACGAAATGAGAACTGAATAGGAAAATACAGATGTAAAATAAACACCCTTCAAAGCATCCAAAATATCAAATCAAAATAAAAAAGAACAATATAGTAGCACCAGTGACGACTCGGAAGATGATGAAGAAGTGGCCAACTTCATCAAAAGAGTGAACAAGGGAACTGACGGTAGGTATAAAAAGGTAAGATTCATTTAATTTGTTTTAATTGTGATGGTATTGGTCATTTTACTAACAAATGTCCTCATAAGAAAAAAAGAAATGATGAAGGTTACTCAAAAGAGAAACACGCATATAAAGGCAAAAGTACTACAAAGAATTTTTTTAGAAAAAACTTATGCACCAAAGAAGACATCTCATCATCAGATGAAGATGAATTCAATGACAGTGAGACATGAAGAGTTTTATTCATGGAAGTAAAAGACTCTGACAGAGAAGACTCTGAAAAAGAATGTGAAGAAGCCGAAGAAGAATGTGAAGAATTCGAAGAAGAAATTGAAAAGGCAGAAGTTGACTTTTGAGAAGAATTAATGTGTGCCATAGAAGTTATCAGAAGAGAAAAGAAGAAGAACAAGAAACTACAAGCAGAACTAGAAAAAAAAAAAAGACACTCAAGAACTAGAATAAATGATCACAAAATTGAAGGTTCAAATAGAAGAAGATAAAAGAATTAAAGAAGCACTCAAAGAACAGCTAGAAGAAAAGGACAGGATCATTGGAAACTTGGAAGCAGAGATTGTCACATTAAGAAATGATATTCAAAATAAAAATATGCAGAATAGCTCAAAAGTTTTGGATGACATTATCAGCAGTAAAAAATCTCATTTGACAAGACCGAACTTGAATACAATCAGACAAAAAAGGGGATCAAGCTCCAAAACAACAGAGCAAGAAACATATCCAAAAAACTATGTAGAAACAATCAAAGGGGATAGGAATATATACAAGGAAGATTACAGGGACACTCCTCCACCGAGAAGATTCAAATTTCAGAATCAACAATTGACAGATAGGCCTCAAAAAGAAGAAGGATTCACAAGAGCACCTCCTTTCAGAAGATCCTCAACTCCCAGGTATCAAACTATATTTTTCAGCTTATGTTATGCATGTAATAATTTTGGACATAAAGCTGTGAATTGCAGAGCTAACAACAGGAACAATAACTACTTTGAGAGTAATACACAAAGGGGTTATCCAAGAAAGCCTAGTGAAACACAGAGAAGAAGTTACAACAGGTTTGAATCTTTGAGCATTGAAGTGGAATGTTACAAATATAACAATTTTGGACATATGGCCAAAGATTGCAGAATGACAGTCCTTCCTAAAGAACCGCAACAGAATAACAACAATCACGGACATGAACCTCAGAAAAGAACATGGATAAGAAAGCAGGATCAGCATAACAATAAAGAATTCACACTCACTCTACAAGCTAAACATAAGAAACGTGGTTGGTATGTTGACAGTGGATGTTCAAAACACATGACAGGTGATAGAGACAAGTTTTTTACATTACAAAAGGAAAGAGATGGATCAGTCTCCTTCAGAAATGATGATTCAGCCAAATTCATTGGAAAATGCACAGTATGAATTGGGAACAAGAATGAAAAGACAGAAAATGTTCTACTAGTAGAAGATATGAAACATAATCTTCTAAATGTGAGTCAAATGTGTGACCAAGGTCATAAAGTTACTTTCGATTCACAAAAGTGTGAGATAAGAAAAGAAGGTTCAGGGAAATTGGTCGCTACAGCTGCAAGAACTTCAAGCAACATATATGTGTTAAGAGAAATTGGAAATGAAAAGTGTTGTCTAGAAAAGGAAGATGAAAATTGGTTATGGCACAGAAGAATGGGTCATATACATTTTGATAACCTTGTCAAAGTCAGCAAAAGAGAAACAGTCAGAGAAATGCCTCAGATCACGAAACCAACCAACACTTTATGCAAGCATTGTCAACAAGGAAAGCAAACAAAGACCAGGTTCAAATCAAAGGAATATTCAACGACAAGACCACTGGAAATTGTGCATACTGATCTAGTTGGACCAACTAAAACCAAGGAATTAAAAGGTGAGAAATATTTTATGTTATTAGTTGATGATTATACAAGAATGACTGTAGTTTTCTTTCTCAAGAATAAGTCAGAAGCTTTTGAAAAATTCAAGATCTACAAGGAAATGGTTGAAAATGAAATGGATTCAAAAATCAAATCCTTGAGAGCTCATAATGGAGGAGAATTCACCTCAAAAGAATTTATGGACTACTGCAACAATCATGGAATAAAAAGGCAATTCTTCGTTGCTAGGACACCTCAACAGAATGGAGTTGTTGAAAGAAAGAACAGGACAGTACAGAAAATGGCTCGAACAATGCTAATGGATTCAAAATTGACAAATAGTTTTTGGACACAGGCAGTGCATACAACAGTTCATATTCAAAACAAAGTAATGCTCAGAAAAACACGGACAAAACCCCTTTTGAACTATGGAAAGGAAGACCAACAAATGTAAAGTGTTTCGGAGTTTTTGGAAGTAAATGCTATATCAAAAGAGAAGATGGTGGAATGGGAAAGTTTAACTCTCGCGTGGACAAATGAGTACTTGTTGGTTACTCAAGTATAAGGAAAGCATACAAGTGTTACAATCTAAGATTAAATAAAGTTGTGGAAAGCATCAACGTGACAATCGATGAAATGGGCAGACCAGAATTAAAGGAAGAAGAAAATAAATCAATGAAACAACCCTTAGAAAAAGAAGCAGAAGATGAAAAAGAAGTAGAAGATGAAGATGAAGAGAATCCGACAGAAGCAGAAGATCAAGTTCAGGAAGTGTCTCCAGAGACACCTAGCAGACGAGTACAGAAGAATCATCCTTCATATCAGATTATCGGAAACAAAGATGCAGGAGTTGAGACTAGAAGAAAAATCCGTTCACCAGAACAAACTCACCTAGCACTCTTATCTACAATTGAACCAAATTGTTTTGAAGAAGCCAGCAATGATGAATTTTGGAAAAAGGTCATGGATGAAGAATTTGATCAAATAGAGAAAAATGACACTTAGGAACTGGTTCCAAGACCAAAAAATAAAAATATGATCGGCACAAAGTGGGTCTTCAGGAATAAATTGAATGAAGATGGACATGTTACAAGGAACAAGGCTAGATTGGTATGTAAAGGATATGCACATGTTGAAGGAATCGACTTTGAAGAGACATTTGCCCCAGTTGTTAGAATGGAAGCAATTTGTTTGCTTTTAGCTTATGCATGCTCCAAAAATATTAAAATGTATCAGATGGACGTAAAATCAGCTTTTCTGAATGTGAAACTTGAAGAAGAAATCTACATTGAACAACCAGAAGGATTTCAGTTGTCAGAGAATGCAGACTATGTGTGCAAATTAAAGAAGGTCTTGTATGGTCTAAAACAGGCTCCTAGAGCATGGTACTCTAGACTGGATAAATATCTACATCAAGCAGGATTCAGAAAAGAAGTGCAGACAACAACTTCTACATCAAGGTAAGTCAACGTAATATTTTATTAGTTGAAGTTTATGTTGATGATATTATTTTTGGTAGTGATGATGACAGGTTAAACCAGAAATTCGCAAAAGATATGCAGAATAAATTTGAAATGTCGTTACTTGGAGAACTATATTTCTTTCTGGGACTTCAGATACGTCAAAGCAACCAAGGAATTTGTATTTCTCAAACCAAGTATATCAGAAAAATGCTAAAGAGGTTCGGAATGGAAGAGTGCAAACCAGTTATGACTCCCATGCAAACCAGTTGCAAGTTGAGCAAAGATGATGATTCGAAGTTTACAGATCAGAAGTAATACAGGTCAATGATTGGCAGCCTACTATTTGTGACAGCATCAAGACCAGGTGTAATGCAAGTAGTTGGACAGGTGGCACGATTTCAAGCAGCACTAAAGGAATCACATGTATTAGCAATGAAGAGGATTTTTAGATATCTCAAAGGAACAGAAGAGTTTGGATTATGGTATCCAAAAGGAAAGGATCTATCACTTATTTCCTACACATATGCAAATTGCGCAGGTTGTATTGATGAACGACAAAGCACCAGTGGAGCAGCGTTCTACTTGGGTGAGTGTTTAGTATCATGGATAAGCAAGAAACAAACATCAGTATCTTTATCTACAGTCGAGGCAGAGTATATTGCAGCAGCATCATGTTGTACACGGGTTTTTTGGATGAAACAAACTCTGACAGATATACAGGTTGAGTATGATGAGCTCATTCCAATATATTGTGATAATACAAGCGCCATCAGTATCTCAAATAACCCGGTGATGCACTCCAAGACGAAGTACATTCCAATAAAGTATCACTTTCTACGGGAGCAGGTTGTAGAAAAGAACATTGAAGTTGAGTATGTGGGTACAAAAGAACAAGTGGCAGACATCTTTACAAAACCACTTCCACGGGAAGCCTTTGAATATCTTCGCCAGAAACTTGGAATTATTTCTACTCCCAAATGAATTATTTTTTATTGCTCATCTTATATGTCTTAGATCCATGAGCATTCACCTACGACTGCACTGACCTTCCCAAGTAATGACTCATGGCAAGTCAATGTTCCTTTCTTTCAAGATACCAGTTTATTTCCTCAATCTAGCTTGGGGAAGGGATCCTCCCTTATAGAAGGCCTTATTGAATGGGTTCCATATGTATAGCTTTCTAGTCTACCTATACTTAACGGCTAGGAAGGTGTTACCTTATATTGTATCAAATCCTTGAGGAAAGAAATAAAGGGCCTAGACCTTAATGCCAAGAACAAACATATGACAACTACCACTTGCTTCATGGGCTTGAGGTTGGGACTTACCAGACCTATTTTTCTTCACACAATAAAAGCCACTCTTCTAACTAATTTTCTTTCACTATACTTTCTCTCTCAATATAAAAAGAGAAAAACAAATATCATATTATAATATGATATGTTATAAATATCAATTGAAATATATAGTGTGGAAACACCCACTAGCAGTAATTTTCTATATCCATAGAGAGAGACGCATTTGGAACCTCGTTTTATTTTCTTTTCTTTCATTAGTCCCAACAAGTGCCCTTTGGTTCACTTCATATGAAGTAGTAGTTAACCTACCATTCTCCTACCAATAGTCCCCTTACCTGGGGAATATCCCCCCTCTCCTTTCGATTACTTTTTCCCCAGTAAGGGGGGGGTAAGTGAATAGTAGTCCATTTACCTATTATAGTAGTATAGGGGTAAGGGCAATAGTCCCCCTACCTTCCCCTACTAGTAAGGGGAGGAAAATGGGGTAAAGGGTAGGCCAACATAGGTGTAGGGCATAATAATCCCCTCTCTTTTTATTTCTTGTGATGTAACTTGCTACTCATTCTCTAATGTCTTATATAGTGTGAATGATCACGTGAGTTGCTCACTCCAAACAAAGCCTTTTATGGGCCTCCCAAAACCCCCCATTAATATAGTAGAAGAATCACATTGAGAAATAAAGACTTTCTACCATTGTTGCTCTGTTGGATGCACCAGAAAGCGTGATTTTATTCAATTACTAGTGAACTATGATTATGTCCCATTATTTTCTATCCTCCTTGGCCCAAAAAGCAATGGTTAAGGCATATATGGAGTTATGTTTCTCTCAAGCTTTGTGCACTTATATCCCTCATTGGTTATCAAAACTATTTATATGTAACACCTACCTTGAGGTAGCATGCTTCAATAGGTGGAACGTATTTGGGGTTTACTTTGTTACTTAAGAAATGTGCAAATCATACACTAGTTATTTATAATCTTAGGAAAGGTCAAGTATGGAGCAAGAAATATCCATTTCATCCATTTTTCATTTTCTTTCTAGAATCACATTCCCTGACATTTTTTCTCTTCACTAGAGATGAAGAATAAGTAAGCTAGGAAACATAATAGAAAGTATGTAACAAGCATAATTAGTCCATATTATAAATTCTAAACTATTCGTTAACTTTATAACATCTTTGGACATTTCACTAACTTTATAACATCTTTATAACTTCATTAACTATTCATGTTATATGTTATTTTTTGAATTTTGTTTTTTGGACATTCTTTTAACTCTTCCTCTTTTTGATAGATTCTACTATGAATCTTATGTTTTACCTATGTGGTATTGTGATGTTTTGATGAATATATCAATCTTCAGTAAGATTAAATTGTAGTATTCAATAATATATCACTTGCGCTCTCTCTCATATAGGGAGAGAGAAAGAAATTGGTCCACAATTAAATCCAATTATATGTTATTTACAATTAATTAGATCGACTTGTAGATTCATTTTAATGTGTAAAATCTATATGATTGATTATTTTTATATTTACAGAAATATTTCATTCCCATAACTTTGTTAATTCTTTTTAACATAACAAGTTTACAATGGTTATTAGACTTGCCCTAACAAATTATCTATTCCTTCTTTTTCAAGTGAATGTCAATACTCAATATGAAGTATCTTCGTAAATCATAATATGCAAACATTTTTTTATTCAACAAGTCCCAAATGACTAGGCTGAATGAAATTCTAATTAAGTGTCCATATATTCTAATAATTTTATAATCTATTATTTCAATATTTTTTTGTTAGAACATTTACATTCCCTTGATGTATAAATTAAATCAATTATCTTAAATTTATCAATATTTTTTAATTCTATAAGGTATTTTTATTAATGAAAAATATCCATACCTTTTATAATATATAATTAAATTTAGTGTGAAAAATATCCATCCCTTTATAATATATAATTAAATTAACTTTATCAAAAAAAAAATTAATTCACATAATTGAGATTCACCTTAAATGCCCATGTGTATGACATACCCTTTATAATATATAATTAAATTTAGTGTGAAAAATATCCATCCCTTTATAATATATAATTAAATTAACTTTATCAAAAGAAGAAGAATTAATTCACATAATTGAGATTCACCTTAAATGCCCATGTGTATGAGCCTTCTCAAACAAATAAAGTTACTTCATCTAACCGGAACACTTCAAATGCCCATTTGTATCATTGAATGTCTTCACAATATTTTTAAAATGGCTTCTCTTTTAATGTCTAAAACAACTTTCTTGCTTTGTTGGGCTTTTCAAAATTCTCTTTTATTACTTTCTTGCTTTGTGGGCTTTTCAAAATTCTCTTTTATTACTTTCTTGCTTTGTTGGGGTTTTCAACACAGTGATATCAAAATACAGTGGCACACAAATGGAGGAAGAGAGGCCCTGACCTCCTCTAGCCTATGCAAGTCCTTACTCCAACCAAGATTTTTCGAGGGTAAGGACACCATGCTTGTAGCATGTATGTGAAGGCTACATATGGTCAAGAGGAGAGGAGAGTCCATGTGCCTCTAATGAATTACATCACTACTTCTATGCAATTTTGGCATGTGTTGGTGATACTATAATTCAATTTTTTTAGTATAATATGTTTGATTTATTACAAGTTACGATATCGAAAACATGACCTCCATTAACATTGAATGATATTATTATTGAACGGTACAAATACTACACTAAGGGTCCTCACTTTTATAAAAAGATTGAGAGACCAAAACCATGACCTTAGGAGACAAAAACCCTAATCATTTAACCTAAAGTTACTAAAGTGACTTTATTTCATGAGTAAGCTTTATATCTCTAATACCTCTCCATAAGGCGTACATTGTTGAAAGATAACAAACTGAAATCAAATACATATATTGAATACTAATCATCAGTGACACCCTTTAGAAGCTTCTTCTTTGAACATGGTTCCTAGACCAGTTTGAGCTCCATCAAGCTGCCTCATAGCCCTTGTAAGGATGTAGTTGTTGAATTGAATTCTCGAGTTCCTGGATTCCACCTCCCCGAACTCTCGAATCACGAATCTCCCAAAGTCAATAACTGGACATCAATCCACATGCATGTCATGTAACCTCACTAGTAGACTACAATCCACATGCATGTCTCTCCAACCAATGAGGGATCTTTCCCTAAATCCACAACTCCTTAACTAACTGGGCAACAATTCATTTTGAATTGTTAACTAATCCCTTCCTCTCTTCAAAGCATGGGATTCCTAAAATGCATAAAATCTTCTTTCTTCAATAGTTTCTTCACCACTGTCAACATCTGGTGGATCTCCAATCATGGCTACACTAGCTATATGTTGTCTATCTTTGACCCTTCCCTTAAGAACGTTGTTAACTTGTTGTCTACAATTCCAAGTTGTATGACCCAACTTCTTGCAATAGTGACATAATATTTCCTCTTTGTCTCATGTTGATCTATTGCGGTTGTTTCTTGCATAGAATGTAAGTTTCAATCGGTTGTCACCTTTAGTGGTTCTCTTTTCTTTGCTTGCAATCATTTCGTCCAAACTTTGTGAAGGTAGTTGACTCGAGGTAAAGATAGCACTATTGTATTTAGGTGGCAAACTATTCAAGAGAATAGCCTTAGCATCCTCCGCGTCATCATTTTCCTTGACTTCTGCAAGTTGTCTAATATATCTTCAAGTTGAATAACTGTAATTTCAAGGAAAATTTCACATTCATTGCTTGTGCCCCAATAACTTGTTGAGATTTTCCCATGTCTCCTTGGATGATTTGTCCAGATTTACGTGATGTAGCTCTGAATCTGAGATGGCAAGGCCAATAATGGTTTTTTCCTTATCATCTCTACTTGATCCAGATTATTTTGAGAACGACATGAACGTAGAAATATAACCGAGATATAACAATGAAATACACAAAAAAATATAGAAGAGAACACAGAAATACAGTGAAACTCAACTTCTATTACTGAATAAGATAAAAAAACATTGTAGAACACAAACTGGAAAAATGGGGTAGCTTATCTCTAAAAAAAAAGAGATGTTGGCTACGCTTCATTCACAAGAAGTTTTACATCACACTCCATTGCATCCTTAAAGGTCTCATTCACCTCAATTATATATGAGAGAGTGAGAGGACAACAATTGCCATGATGCATGTGGGATAAATTGGACTAAGTTTATAAAATGTCATAGACATGTAAAACACTAGGACTTCTCGGGCGGTCACCCATCCCAGTACTACTCTAGCCTAAGTGTGCTTAATTGTGGAGTTCTAATGGGATTTGGTGCATTAACTTTATGTTGTAGGCATGTACATAAGACCACTATGAAATCATTAAATGATGTATGTAATTAACAAATGAAAATGACATTACATTCCATTCCCCATCAAAAGGGTGAATATCATGGTTTATCAAAACCAAAGGCTCAAAATGGTGATTCAATGGAAGAGATGGATGGCCACTGAGATCCATCTGGATCATTCCTCCCCCCTTGGGAAGCAATGGTCCCCATTGCATCAAAATCCCTTGGGAGACAGGGAGACTTCTGTTAAATCTAAAGCTTGGTGTGTTGCTTGCCTTGTTGAAGAACTTGTCTTTCTTAGCTTGTTGAAGGATGTCATGAACCTGTTGTTGGAGGGGTTAGATTCGTTCAACCAATCTAGCTGCATGATCTACCCGAGTGTGAGAGGACTCTGTCGGTGAAGATGCAACATGAAGAGTATGAAGGGCTCTGTTATAACCTTGCTTGACTGGGCAGTGTGGAGGCACCTCCGTAGGTGCAGCAAGAACATCTTGGTACTCGTCTACAATCTTGTTGATCTGCTTATGTTGGATAGAAAGGTCTTGGGTTAAGGCTGCAGTGGTTGCAGTGTCCTTCTGTTCACCTTCTAATTGGATGGTGAAGAGGCTAAACTTTGCAGTATGAGAGATTACTTTGTGGTATTGTTTTGGTGTCCTCGGAACTACCTTTGGTATCCAATATAACTAACCCCCTAGATTAACAATGACGCTACGGGGTAGAGACTCATAAACAACATGACGCCTCCACATATATGGTTGGCCTAATAGAACATCACAGACTTCCAGTGGGGCAACATCACACAATACCTCATCCTTGAAGAACTTGATGTCGTAGGACAAGCGACATTGTTGGCTGACACAAAGATCTTGACCCTAGCGAAGCCACCCGATGTTGTATGGTTGTGGGTGTGGTGTTGTTGGCAAATCCCACTGCTTGACAACCTCTGCTGAGATGATGTTATTTTGGCTTCCACTATCAACAATAAAATGCAGTGGGGTCCCCTTCGCCCACATCTGTGAATGGAAGAGTCGCTCCCCCTCCTCGGGATCCTCTTCTGGTTGGATTGTTGCAGTTGCGACAGTAGAAGTGGGTTCTACATCAATGATTTGTCTCATTTTATTATTTTCTGAATCAAGGTCCAAGACGAGGTTCGACTCTTTGTCTTTGAGTTCAGCCACCAATGACTGTATTGAGTGACATTCATTAGTGTTGTGCCAAGGGTTGTTGTGGAACTCACACCACTTTCTGGTGTCTTTCTTAGACTTCTCGTTACCCTTCTTTGCCTACATCCGGGACTAGCTCTCTTGAGGTTGGCCTTCCTTGCTCTGTCTATGCTTCTCCCACTTACTTCGTTGCTTGAATTTCTGCTCAATTTTGACTGCATATCGATAAGCAACTCCCAGTGAGGAGATGTCCAAGAAATCCATCTTTGTTTGGATGTACCTATGTAGACCACTGTGGTACTTCAAAACCAAGTGCCGCTCAGAGTCTTTGATACCCAACTTTGAGCGCAAGGTATGAAAGATGTTGGTGTACTCCGACATCATCTGGTGTCTTTTCTGACGCAGAGTTGTCCATCTCATGTATTGGTCATCATAGTTATCGACAGGGTAGAACTCCTCCTTTAGGGCATCTACAAAGGCCTCCCAAGTGGGTTCTCTCCCAAATAGTGTAGATTCATCCTCGGTGTACCTCTCCCAGCAACCTTCCCACCAAGCTCTGACATGGGGAAGGGCTTTAAGGAGCACGAAGGTGATCTTTTCACTATCGAAATTTTTTTGGATAGAGTAATTACCTTCTAGCAGATTCAACCATTTTTCTAAAGCATCTGCATCTATCTAACCTTCAAATGACGAGATATCAAAATTGAATTGTACCTTGAAGGTTGTCGCACTTGCGAAATGGTTGCTTGTTGAAGATGCCTCGGCTACCACCATCGGTAGTCTTTGAAGGATATGAGCGAAGTTGTCCATCATCTCGTTCATTTGTCGCAGGAGCGCTTCCTCGAGCAACGTCTTGAAAAGATCTCCTGCTCTTTCATCTCTCTTTTCTTCTGCCTGGGAGGTCGCTTGGGCTAGCAAGAATGGTTGTCCTCAAGCGAAACTAGCTCGAGACCCAAATCTCTATACCTTGACCTCGTCGGGGACTTGCTCTGAGAAATGACAAGGAGCACACTGCTTTGATACCACTGATCCGAATTATTTTGAGAACGACATGAAGGCAGAAATATAACCGAGATATAACAATGAAATACACAAAAAAATATAGAAGAGAACACAAAAATACAGTGAAACTCAACTTCTATTACTGAATAAGATAGAAAAACATTGTAGAACACAAACTGAAAAAATGGGGTAGCTTATCTCTTAAAAGAAAAAGATGTTGGCTACGCTTCATTCACAAGAAGCTTTACATCACACTTCATTGCATCCTTAAAGGACCTCATTCACCTCAATTATATATGAGAGTGAGAGGACAACAATTCTCATGATGCATGTGGGATAAATTGGACTAAGTTTATAAAATGCCATAGGCATGTAAAACACTAGGACTTCTCGGGCGGTCACCCATCCCAGTACTACTCTAGCCTAAGCGCGCTTAACTGTGGAGTTCTAATGGGATCCGATGCATTAATGTTGTGTTGTAGGCATGTACATAAGACCACTACGAAATCATTAAATGATGTCTGTAATTAACAAATGAAGATGACATTACATTCCATTCCCCATCAAAATGGTGAATATCATGGTTTATCAAAACCAAAGACTCAAAATGGTGATTCAGTGGAAGAGGTGGATGGCCACTGAGATCTATCTGGATCACTGCTTTACCATTCTATCAACTTGTCTGACTCTGCGGGTGCTACTTTGGTCCATTTGACAATTCCACAAGGTTTTTATTCATTAATTGCATCTGGGTCTTCAGTTTCCACGTATGGAAATTGAAACCCAAGTACTTCTCCAATGGCATCTCCATCATGGCCCGGATCCCTGCTCTTGAATCCTCAATTCAATTCAATCACTGATTCTTTCAATTAACCCCAAATTTCACTGATTCAAATTCCCATGGCTGTGCATCCGTATAAGTGCCCGATTCAGTTTTGAGGGCGACCTTGACGGCCATCAATAACCAGCCTGCTGCACAGGCTTTAATGCTGTGGCAGGTGGTATATACACCGTCGGATATATCCCGGGGTATATACCAAGACAATCCGATGGTATATATACCAGCCGCGGCAGTATTAAAGCCGCGGCAGTATTAAAGCCTGCGCAGCAGGCTGGTTATTGATCGCCGACCTTGACAGCAGCTTCAACAGTTGATCTGTAGCAGTTCTCGTGCGTGTGAAAGACAATCGGTTTTGAGTTCCCGTCAATTCGAACAATGAATGTCTTACGTCCACCGCTGGCATATCCCAGCATCACATAAATTTTGATCGAACGACAGATCAAGTAGATCGTCAATGTTGGGTCGGGATTTTGAACTTTGGTTAACCGCTCAACTAAAATTCCCTTCGCGTGACTACAAATTATCACGTTCACGGTCACGTTCTCTACATACCGTGCAGAACGTCTCGGTAAACCCGTTAGCGAGCTGGAGGCCACCGCGGCCAATTCTTTAAAACAGCACTCGCGTCGGTGCCCATCGTGCTCCAGTTGCCCCTCTTCCTACGGTTAAATAATTCGTTGTCAGACCCAATAAGTTGCCCGTCTCTGTTTCTGTGCAAACTGTGGGAGCCTGGGAGGTATTCCTGTCTCTGGGGAAGGACATGCGTGGAAAGTTGGACTGGAGCTCGAACCCTGGACGTGGCGGGGAGATTACTAAATGCAGTAGTCTAAACGTTCTACCTTTTGGCTGTTTTTTGGCAACTTTTTCAGTTTGATTTTGTCCGAAATCCGGTGATGAATGGTTGAATCTGCAGATTTGTGTGGCTAAGTTTGTATAATCCGAGTGTCCTATGGATTTTTCAGCACGTTGAATCCATTTATGCATTCAGAAATGCAATTTAAACAACAGAAAATAGTGATTTTGTCCAAATTTACATCGCCGGATTCCGGCCAAAAAACCCAAAAGGTAGAACGTTTAGCCAACGCCCTACTAAATAATATCAAGTGACTGTTGTACTTCACTTGCCAGACTGCTATACGTTACTACAATATTTTTATTCCCCATGCTAGTTTCCTCTAGTTTCCTTGACCAGTCTGTGGTAAGATTCTCTTCTGCATGAAATGATAGATATCTCTAAATGGCGGCTCTTCTAAGTCGACCCTCGATCTGCAAGCTTCGGCACCAGACTATTGAAGTTGCAAGAGTGGAAACCTTGTCTTTCAAAGGCCTGAGACTCTTGATACAGCTTCATGCTCTGATACCATATTACGAGAGTTACAATACCAAAAACATGATCTCCATAAACATTAAACGATATTTTTATTGAACGGTACAAATATTAAACTAAAGGTCCTCACTCTTATAAAGAGATTGAGAGATGAAAACCCCAACCCTAGGAGGCGAAAACCCTAATCATTTAACCTAAAGTCACTAAGGTGACGGATAAGGGCACCATGCTTCTGGCATGGAGAAGTATGTGAAGGCTACATGTGGTCAAGAGGTGAGTCCATGTGCCTCTAGTGAATTGCATCACTGCTTTTATGCAATTTTGGCATGTGTTAGTGATAGTATAATTCAAATTTGTTAGTATAATATGTTCGATTAAGTGTCTCTGTTGATAATCAGGATGTAAGGATTTGTTGCTTACAAAATCAACTAGGTGGAGAAGGAACATGGAAGGTGGTCTTTCGGCCCATGGATCTTTTTTCAGCCCATCCTGATGGTTGGTAAGGTGATTGTTGAAATGTGAGTGACTGGTGTGTTGAAATGTGAGTGACTGGTGTGATGATGGGCACTAAAATGATGGTCATGGTAGGTTTGATCTTACTCTCTCTTGGATTATCTTTGTTCCTATTGACATTGCTGTCAAGTTGCATGCAACTCAGGTTATTTGAGGACCTGTGTTCATTTCTTTAAGGGGTGTGTTTTCCTCGACACACCTCTATAGTGGATCTGTGGGGTCTCATGGTTGCTAGTTCAAACCATGCTCAGTCAATTGGCCTTTGTTCTGTTCAACACTAATGACCATACCTTTACCCTGCATGGCTCTCAGTGCAATGTTTTATTAGGTAAAGTCTCACAGTGATTTGTTTCTTGTTTTTCTAGTGTCAAACTCTATGCAGCTTTCAAGGCTTTGATAATCAGGCTCAGCGGTTTTGGTCCTATGCCCATGAGTTACCAGTTGGCAGGCGTTTTGCCACAACTTTAGCTTTGTAATATGGTTCGTCATCACAATAATATAAAGTTGGGGAACAATAAAAAAAGACACAATAATTAATCCACAATGCAAACTGAGATAAAAAGTTGTCATAAGAATTTCAATGATGAAATTTTCAAAGTGTTATTGCTTTCACGGACCTTGTTTAGGGAGGGATGTCAATTTTTGTTGTAATATTGTTTCAGTGATATATAACTTTTTATTACCCAAAAAATCCATTTACATTTATGTCTGAAATACGTTTTTGCTCTGTATTTTTCCTTGGTTTTGCTCTGTACTGATCATCTGTGCAGGTGAAGAACATTAAATTAAATCTGTATTTTTCCAGCCAAAAAAAACTCAAAATCCAAATAAGATGACTTTTTTTAACTTGAAAATTTGTGATCCAAAGGAGTGTTATACCTAACATTAAAACATAAAATTATAGACAAACAAAGACTTATTAACCTGGTTAACTAATCCAAGCCAACAGCCATAAGAGAGAGAATATCACATTCCAAAAAATAATTTATTAACTTGCTTAACTATTCCAATTTTACTAAAAAAGAAATGTGGAATCATTTAACCTACCAACAAATTAAAGGGCTCGTAGCTTTCACATTGCTTTAACCAAAAGGCTTGTAAGTCTTCGACATGAACCAGGCAAAAACTATGCCAAAGCTGTAAAATGGTACAAGCATTAGGATTATGAAGATAGAAATGGCAGATGTGGTTAAAAGGGATACTGTTCCCAACCTATTTCTTTCGAGACATCAAATAGTTTCAACAAAATTTAATAATTGACAACATTATGGAGAAGTAGGTTTGTCATATGCAGCTACATTTTGTGGCTCACATTCAGTTGAAAAGAGACGAACAAGTAAAGCTGTGCTACTGCTTCCTGTTACTGCTCCACATAAGCCCCACCTGACAGCTCTAGGAAATGTTATGCGTGGACCGTAGTGTACCTTAGAGAAAGTCCAAAATACTAAAGCTCCACCAATGCCGAAGATGCTAGCTGTCTGTCTCATCATGGCCGAGCAGGGCTTTGCATCTGGCCTCATCAGCTCCCCATTAGACAAGCCAAAGAACTGCCTCAAAGACATCTTCTAGACCTTCAATACTTGACTGTAATTGAGAAATATAACTAATTCCAAGCGTGAAACTGCAACTTCTGCTTCCCACTTAGCTTCTCTGTTGAGCATTGGAAAAGGACTTAGTTAAATGGAGAAAATCAATTGGTAACTGAAGCCCCTTTCCAGTTGACTTAAATTTTCTTATAGTTGTTAAAGAAGTTGTGAATTATTACTCATTTGTAAAAATTGCCCACTAACTCTTTCACTTTCACAATTTTAGATAGCACACATGTAGAGGACAAGTGGCAAGTAATCACGTTCCAAGAACTTAGGAGTACAACTGGATCCACCTGCCTGAAGACCAAGCTATCTAATTGAATAGTCAAGATATGAAAAATAGCAACCTGAATGGCTAACCCAACTAGTCCTGGCAAACTTTGCCCAATTACCCACTAAGAACTGCAAATAATCACAATGTATTGGAGTGAACATCTGAAAAATCTATTTCATAACATCTATATATGCATTTAAAGACATTGGATTTTATACCATTTCCTGTTCTCTCCATAACAATCAATGCCACCGAGAATCTCAACAATAAGAGAATTAGCTTTCCTTTTTCCAAAACTTCAAACACAACAGAACAAAAAATTCATTCCCTTTTTTCTGAGATTTAGAAATTAAAATCATGCTGCAAATAAAAATTAACCACATTGCATCCAATCCCATTTACATTCTCAATTAATGTGATAACCATATACCTATCTGGAAATCTATTAACCTTCAATAAAGTCTGTGAGGAAAGGACTTGACTTACTTTGACTCTGAATGGCCCACATTGAAAACTTATATGACTTACGTGACTTGCTTTGATAAAAACATTTTGACCAGTATGCAGATTTTCTTAGGAACACTAGGCAGCTTCATGCACTGCCCATTACATACACAGATTTCAGACAAAGTGAGTTCATTTTCAAGTTTTCTAGAGCCGTACGGTGGTGATGACATGGCTGGGAAAATGTCTCAAATTAATCATGTCTAATTAAATTTATGTTTATGGTTTGTTAAATCTATATTTATGGTCCCCGGGGTGGCAGGAATGGGTGGAGTTCTCTTTGGCCCTAGAGGAAATATGGAGATTACCTACACATGGAATCTTGGTCKGGCCACTAATAACCAGGCTAAGGCCTATGCCTTGCTCCAAGAGCTACCAGGCTAAGGCCTATGCCTTGCTCCAAGAGCTCACACTAGCTGGAGCTCGTAATACCCACAAGATCGTTATTTTGGGGGATTCTAAAATCACCATTAGACATCTACAGCTGGGCACTCTCCCTCGGGACGCCCGTTTGTGCTCCATATTTCACCGAATTCAAACTGCTCTTCGGAAATTAGAGAATGCAGATTTCCTACATATCCTCCATCACAACAACTCCTTAGTGGACCAGCAGGCCAACTTTGCTATAAAAGGTAAAACGAAGGACTTAAGCATCAATGGTGATTTAGTCTTTATGCCTATCCCCTAATGACCCCCCCTCATTTATTAATAAGTCTATGGATTCTCCACGCAACCACCATCGGACACGATCACTCCATGCATCTGCCAAGTCTCTTGTCTTCTCACATTAACCGCTCCTGTCCGGACTCTGTGTTTAAACCCCTCTCACGCTTGCTCTCGACTGAATGTGGGATTGTCACACCTGTCATGGATAGGATTGACCGTATCAATAATCATCGCCGTGAATGGGTTCTGGGCAAGATGGGACTAGCCGTTATGGCTTCGTCCCCCATGTGCAGCTGTGTGTATTTGGCTCACACTCTACAGCTCTGTGGGTATTTTGTTAGATACCTCCGAGACATTGCTACCACCCTGCTGTCTATGGTTCTTTAGCATTGCTCGTCCATCGCTCCCTTGTTTCTCTCAGTCTCATGGCGCAGTGAGGGCTGGCGAACTCCAAGGCGATTCCATCTCAGCTGGAACAAGATGTGGACAACCTCTGGAATTTAACATGGGCCCTGCAAATTCGCCTGGGTAGTCTTTCTACTCAGGTGATTACCTTCCTCGAATTTTTTGTCCAACGCCGCCAGACACTCCAGCAGCTTCAGGACGAATGCAGCACTATACGAAGCCAATTGGAGGACCTCTTGGCTCGCCCTCAACAAACTCGGGTGTCTCCAACTGCAACTGCCTGTTCAGATGTGGCTTCTTCTCCTGGGTACAATTTCAGAGTTCCTAATCTAAATTCTCCAGTCTCAGGGCCAGTAATGGGTGTTTCTGGTCTGTAGGTTCTCTCTCCTCCTGGCTAATGACGAATGCAGTGTTTCTTTTTGTAGTCTCGGGGATTTTATTAGGGTCTACTCTATAAAGACCTTTGTAGTATGTTCCTTCTCTGAGCATTTGGAATTTTTAGAACAAACAAGCATAGTAGTTTATCAAAGGTCTCTGTGGACCTGATTTTTGTAAGAAAGCCACTCTTTTGTACTTTTGTTGTGTGCATCACCGCAGCCTTTACTTAATATATTATCTCCCAGTTTTTTTGAAAAAAATATATATATGTTTATGGTCCCGTAGTGGATATTTAGTAGTATTAGTTGAGAGATTTAGGTACAGTTGTAGAGTTTGTTTCAATAGTATTTGCTCAAAATAGGATAGTTTATCATATAATCACTGAATTCTTTTGTTTTTATCATGGATAGTGAGAAATATAAAGAAGGGGATTTTTGGTTTGGAGGTTTATTTCAGCTCCCATTGCCTGTCCTGTCTGTAAATGAAGTTTTAATCCCTTCTGTGAAAAACTCTTAATTGCTGCCCTACAGAGTTGTTTTGCAGGGTTTGACAAGAGATCCAGCTGAGAATACAGAACCGTCTGCATCCATGTCGCACGTTAATGACTCGTAAAACACACTATTGGAGACTGGACTTCTTATATGCAAAGTACTTTTGTTAGGACTGGACTTCTTATATGCAAAGTACTTTTGTTAGGACTAGAGGCCAAACTTCAATAAAAAAAGATATTTATCAATGGCTTTTCAAGCCATAATTCATGAGTACTTTGAAATAACTTAGAATTGAAAATTACCAGAACAAGTATTTTTATCATTGTGACTAACTGAATCTGATACACACCAGATTGACCCTTAACTTTACTACTTTTATTTTCAAACATGGAAAGCCTCAAAATTTTACAATATGGTGCCATGGCCTTTGAAGAAACTAATACTGAAATAGAACATCATTAGTTTACCATCAAACTCTTGATTTTCTTATTGGAAAATGCATCTATCACATTCTTATCTATGATTCATACAAAATTACTTAGTTGGGAATGAATCACACGAAAGACAAAAACAAAATCCTTCTCATGATTATGCAGATAACCCAAATTGGTAATAAGGCCTCTTACGAAATTTATATTTCAAACTAAATGTAGTAAACAGCCAATATTCATTATTAACACAGGAATGCAGGGCCAATTAATCAATGATTTCGAGGAGATGAACTGGTAGAGGGCTAGGGTTTTTGGTTAGGTGAGGGTTTCTGGTTAGCATCCATCCATGAGTTCCTCTACAGGGCGTGCTGCCCCCCCTCCTTTCCTACAAGGAGATTCTGGCAGGAAATGCAAGCTCCTACAAGGGAGCAGAGCAGCAGCAAGAGAAGCAGGATCAGGGATCAAAATCAAAACAGCCGTCTAGTACAAGTAGATCAGGAGGATGTCTAGATAAAGCAGAAAACAATCCACACCTTATCATTTTGCCAGGTTATTTTGTAGAAGATTTGGAGCATATGAGAGAAAATACTGTGATCCATGGATTTCTCTAACAAGAATGAACCGTGTGTTAGCACTAGGAATCACCCTCAGACTGTAATGAGGATAAGCCCAGTACCCATCAGTTTATACAGTAAATGTAAATGAGTTTTAAGGGGGTCAAATGGATAAGACTCGAGATAATAACGTTCTAACTCAGAAAATCTGGACTAGCATGCACCAACCATTGAGGTCTTGAATCAACTTCAATCAGTAAGTTGGAGTAAGGGTGAGTAGGAGGAAGATTTAGTGAGAAAAGTGTAGAGGTCCGCCATGGATATCAGATTTTCCAGCAGCCTAAGGAGGAAAAACTTAAACACAAGGTCCTCTTGGATTCAAATTTCAAGGAAGCTGAAAGAAATCATAACAGTACTATAATCAAACATTTATTATAATACAGTTACAACAATCCATGTGAATCATTCAATCATGAACTCTCTCAGTATCAGAGGCAAATAAGATGGAGAAGAAGCTAACTTTTATTAAACAAGATATCTCAAAAACAAATACATAACCAGAGAACCAGTGTTCTTCATCAAAAGTTTACAATACAGGAGCACTACTCAACCATCGACTTTAACAAAATATCAAAACTGCCTATATATACTAAAATGCTGCAACCACCAGGAATGTGATCAGATCACTGCCTTCAAAGCCTTCAGTCGGCGCCCGCTCTGTCAAGTTGTGCAGACCTCATTATGTTAGACGCGAGCCAGGCATAGTTATGTGCTTTACAGGAAAAATTGCCCATAAGGAAGCTTCGGATCGTAAGTGTGCCTTCACGACTGCTCTCTGCAACGTTTTCCATTTATGGGATGAGGCGAGGTCTCAACTGTTGCCCACAATCTTCAATAACTGTCTTCATTGGGATTAGGACTGGGCCTGACACCCATAACTGTTTTCAGACGGTGCCAATGACTTCTGCAAGTCCATCCTGACGCCTCGAGGCCATGAATGGTCTTTGTCTGTGACCAATGAGAGCTTTGCATGTCGCAATCTGATAGCATATGCGCAGGGGTGATGTGGAGCGAGGTGCTTTTAGCCTTTGGCGCAGCTCCTCTCCATCGCTCCATCCTCAATGTGACCTAGGGCCATGACCCTACGCAATTGCGTGATTACGGGCGCAACCAAGGGTGGTCTGAAAGAAAACCGCTTTTGTCCCCGCAATTCACCATGAACCGCCACGCGTCCATTTCCAAAAACCACGGTTCCGATTGCAACCCACCCTTAAAATTTTAAAACGTGCGCACCTTCCGACCCTGCAATGGAGTGTGACCATTGATCTTGTGATCTGAGATGAGGCTTCCTGATCAATGGCCCAGCTCTGGCGCTTTAGATTGACGGATCGGATCTTCCCTCTTTGAATCAACCACTGAATTTGATTGATTTTTAATTTTTTTATATTTTTAAATTTTTTATATTATATATGTGACGTCCCCCCGTCCCCCATTTCCCAAAAATCCCTAAAATTTGGGGGTACTCCCACACGTCCCCCTTGTGCGTCCCCCCGTCCCTCATTTCCCAAAAATCCCTAAAATTTGGGGGTACTCCCACACGTCCCCCTTGTGCATCCCCCCGTCCCGGAGTCTTGGTGGAACATTGGTATTTAGTCATGAAATCTGTTGTACGTAGATATATGAGGTTGGGATCGATTTGTATATGACGGATGGGATTAATCTGCATGAGATCGATTGTATGGATGTGAACCTGCATGTGTAGGTTGTTGTATGCAGTGTTACAAGAACCGAACCGGAACCGGTAAAACTGGTCGGTCCAACCGGTTCTGAGCCCCCACCGGTCCGAACTGCCCCTGACTGGTTCCGTAGGGGGAATTTAGATTTTTTTTTAAATTTAGGGTTGGGATTCACATTTTTTTTTAAATTTAGGGTTTTTTAAAAAAACTTTGCAAATTTGTGTATAATGGTTTGGATTCACATGGATGCACATGAAAATGTATTTGTTTTTCAAAATTTGAATATTTTATGTATTTTTAGTGACCGGTTTTTTTCTGGTTTTTTCCCGGTTCCGGTTTTTGGGGTCGACTGGTTCAATGACCGGTCCGATTCTGGTAACTTTGGTTGTATGTTATATAGTGCACGAAGACATTTGGGAAGAATTGTTCTTCAAGAGACAAATTGATGTGTATAGTCTTTTTTCTTTGTTGCGATTGAATGTTATGCATGCCAATTGAGTGCATGATATGCTCGTGTTGCCAAACCAAGCATAAACCAGCTTAGCATGGAGACTCGTTGTTAAAGAGCATAAATATGGTCAAGAAAAGTGTTCCTTGAGTTCCTCGTGTGAGGATGAGGAATGGGAACTTTAAAGGTTGTTGAAAAGCATTGGTCTAAAATATTTTTATCCCTGGAACTCCAAGTCAAGAATTCTTTGGAGTGGCTCCAAGGTGAAAAATTACAGTATGGGCATTTTGCAGTTATTTTATTTTCTCAAGGAAATGGCTTAGAATGCACCAACAATATTTATTAATTTAATGTTTGTGTGCCCGAATTTGTGGATGTTGTGTGGTTTCACTTCGAGATCCATTAGTGGTTGTTCATGAACAAGCTGCAAAGGCTATGTACTTATCTGTGTTATAGAGAAGTTGTATTCCTTCATGTTGTAGGCAAGATCGAAGTTGGAGCCATTGTGGACCATGGCTTGCTTGTGCATGATTATTACCTCCCATACCTACACTCGTAGATATCCAAGTCCCTAAACAAAGTGCAACCCTAGAGGCACTTAGGAAGATTGTCAAATGTCATCACAACAACTCTTCCTCTCACTTTAGGTCAGTTATTTTATGACACAAGGGGAAACCCTAGAAAAGAACATTTAAGATGTTCCTTAGAAATAAAGGGATGGTGGAACTTGCCAAGACCAGTGCCTATCCAATTGGGCTATGGAATCAAGATCTAAAAACAAGAGGGTTCTAATATTATGGAGAATATGTAATTAAGCTATTCATTAATGTGCCATAATTAGCCCAAAATAGATTCTCAAATTAAGCAAGAATAAGTGAAATCCCTTAAACAAGATGCACCATCACAACCATAAAATTACAGTCAAGCAATAGCGTGCAACCATGAACAATTAAAGGACAACCACATGTGAAACCATAGATGAAATAGACAAATTAGTACAGCTTTCTTATACAACCAACAATACATCAATTCCAAAATACGATTTCACCACAAGATCAAGAGAAGCATAATGTGTCACACTTAATCTTCCACCTTAGCTAGGGCAGCCCTCAACATGGAGTGAACAGCCCTAACCAGAAAATTACAGCAGCAAACTCCTTCAATAATTCAACATTACATCAAGAGTTAGAGAGGGTTCTACCTCAACCCTAACATATTCTTATTGGAGCAAACTTGTCCTTCTACAAAGATTGTTTCAGCAGCAAAAACCATGGCAATCCTTGCAAAAACCCTAATCATTCATGAAAAGAAGAAAGAGATGGAAAAACCTCACATTGAACTTTATCCCTTCACTTCTTCCTACCAAAGATATTCAACTAAGCTTGGAGGGGAACTCCCACACTTCCAACCATGCCTTTAGCAAATGAATCTTCTCTGTTTATATCCTTCAAATCAAATCCTTATTCATAAAATAATATAGAAGGCCCTAGAATCCTCCTTGATTTTTCCTTTTGAGTGAATAAAATATGTTAATGTTGCCATTTGTCATCTCTTTATTTAATGAAATCATTTTAAAACATCCATTTATTATTCATTTGATGATTTGACCATGTCAACAATGTCGCATGGCATCTTCTCATGCAAAGATTTTTCCTCTAAATATGTAGAAAATGCCTCGAACAAAGTGTTCTCACCCCAAAGCCTTCCTTGAAGGTGAAACACGCCACCAAATATGTAGAAAAGGCCTTGAACAATGTGTCTTTAACCCAAAATACCTCAAAAGATGAAATATGCCTCCAAGTATGTCAAAATGGATTAAAGAATGTGTCCTTACCCCCAAAAGTTCTCCTCAAAGGGGAAACATGCCTCCAGATATGTGGAAGCATCGCCATTAGGGTTATTTCTTACCCCTTCTTGCCTCCCACATGCCCTAACCATCTCCTTGAAGAGGGCATTCAACCTCATGTGGGCCTTTGGCCAAGCCCAAGTGCAACTCAGTGCCACGTTTCACCTTTCTAAGAAGGGTGTTTCTACTTTTATGCTCATTGACCACTTTTCTTCCCACATGCCATGCTTTGGACCTCCAATATGTGTTAAGTGTGCCAAATGAAACCTCATAGTGAGATATGCCTTCGGAAAAGCCTCCATCAAGCCAACAATAATGCTCCACACCTTTGTCCTTGCCTCGGATGATGAGAAGTACTCGGGTAAGCTAGACCAAGGTGCATGGCCTCTGAATCTCTTTCCTGCAACTTGTGACTACCATTAAACTCCAAGGATACCTACTAGGTTGGTGAAAGAAGAAAGTTCACGAAATGCAGAATGAACCATGCATTTTCAAGGGGTAACGCGTGGCAATGTGCATCTGAAAAAACAAAATGCTTAGTTGATCATCCATGATCAACCAATAAAGATAGAGTGTTGGACACTAGCTTGGAGGTCCATATTCCATCTACCTTGGTACAAGTTTCTTATTGTACTATCCCCACCCAAATTTTCTGGAAAATCTTCTTGGTTTAGGGTGTAATTACTTCGTCAAACAGTTGTGGTTTAGAAGAATTATGTCTGCTGATATAGTATTTGTAGTGCAGATTACTATTGTCCTTAAGATATAATGGCTACTCAAATTTGGGAGATAAAGATAAACTGAAATCATCCAGTATATATGAAGCTCAAAACAACCATTGCACTTAATAAATTGTTACAGCCATCGCACATTGATTGAACAGCAAATAGAACTGCAAATGTGAAGTAAAGAACCTGATATTTATTGCTGTGGGTAATCTTTACATGTGTTGAGAAAATGGCACTGTAAGTAGTTGCAAAGGGTCTCACACGCCCAGTTATCAGTGCCCACAATCAAAGCTGTCAGAATTTGCAAGGTGAATGCGCCCAGCTTAAGAGAAGATGCACCCACTAATCAGCAATACACATTCCCAGCTCGCCTCCAAATAGTGACAAGACCCAGCAATACGAAGAATAAACTCTGCTATGAGATAACACAATCTGCCAAGAAGAAATGCGTTGGCTAGGCAGGAATACGACCCACAGAAGATGAGACTCGGTCTGGGTAATAACTCTGTCTCTGCAAGATGTAAGGGACTCCAACTCAGATTCTAAACTCAGAAATCGCGCCCCTCAACCCACACTTCGACCCGCAAGAGTAATGCGTCCCCAACTCACAAGGAGGCTGCCCACAACGCCCAACACTGCAGTCTTGAAGTGATAATTCGTCCCAGTGCGCCCAACAAGGAGAACAATAGCCCACCGCTTATATAAGTATGCCAGGAGTGTAATACGGCGCCCTTGCAAGAGATGAGTGCCCAACCGCAAATGAAAGCGCCCAGCTTGGAGAATATCGACCCCAAGAGGAGGTAACTCGGCCCCACACAGAGAAATGAATATTCCAATATCCAATAACCAGCTTTGAATCCAAACTCGCCCTCTTGTGATAAAAAACGATTTTAGTAGGCAAGGAGTTTGGCCACCATGAAAATAACCCAGCGACAGTGAATCCAGTGAAGAACTCTAAAGCAATTCCTCTAAAAAAATCTGAAGCAATTCCTCTGAAGAACTGATTAGGGTGTATAGTTGCAACACCAAAACCAAAACCAGAGAAAAGTAATGGTTTCCAAAAACCCTAGAAAACTCTCCAAGAGATCTCTAATTCTATTTTTCCAAATGAGTGAATGCATTGAATTAGGGGGTCTCCTCTTTTCCCCTCTTTTATTTCTTCATTGAATTATTTTTCTCTCACTTTCTTTTTAATTTTCTTTTAAAGTCACTTTATGCTTGCACACTTTATAATTTTTAAGTGACTTTATTTTGCCTAAGACTCATGTCCCATTTTTCCCCTTTTTCACTTTATAAAGTCATTTCCTAGGCAAAAGTTGAGTTCCCTAGGTAACTTTTATGACGTAGCCTACGGGAATCAATTTAGGCTAGCGGACCTATTCCTTATGTTTCCTAGGCCAACGAGACATTACACTTATTTCCTCCAGAACAATGTACAAGTGATTGTTTATTGTTGTGACTTCATCCTCTAAGAGCCAAGACCATGAGCCATCTCCTCATAAAGCTACCATTTGCCACTACAATCAACTGATATCTCTTGCTAACGGAGTCCAATAGAGTAAAAAACCTCAAAAAAAAATTCCAAGTAACAATTATTGCCTCTCATAAAGCTAGATAAAACATCTTTTACTACTAGCTACAAGTCTTTTTTTTTCTTTTTTCTAGGTAACATATATTTTACTGCATTGACATGTTGTATCAATTTGCTCCTTCATTAAAAAAATATTTATTTCTATATCTCTCATCGCTTTAATGAATGTTTGTGCCAAAGTCCAACATATTGGTGGTCATGCCACCCTTACCCATTCAAGACCCCAACTCCAATTCTCTTATGCACATAGAACACATTGTATGAGGCTTGTACCTTTGGCAACGAGCACTTGGCTCAAGTATTGTGGTGTACCAATGGCGTTAGGGTAGATTTTACCTCACCTTTGTGAGCACTTATCTCAAGTATCTAGGTTGATGCAGGAGCATCTCTCCACGTCAGCCAGCCAGCCAACCAGCCACGTCCTTAGCGTGTGCATTCAAGATGAAGAGAGGCGCAGCCCTCATCTTTTAATTTGTAATTGAATGTAATTTAATGTTTAAAACTGGTGAGCTGTGAAGTCGTGCCTTTGTGCAGGCATAGAGTAGATCGGCCATTAATGTTTGTATGGCTGAGATCTAGATCCGGATGTGGACTAGACAGCCCATTCAATACAATTGAATAGGGTAAGTAGATTGGAAGGAAGCGCTCAAAGAGCCCCCTCGAGTAAAAGAGATTGGGTATCTCATTTTGTGTAAGTTGAGAGTGGTAGAAGTTGTGTGAGAATCTGCGAGTGGAGAGCAGAAGAGAAGAGCCAAGACCTTGTTACAGGCCGTGCTCAGGAACACCTTTGTAAAGAGGCATTTTTATTTAATATAAACATAAGCAGTTTTTCCTGCATATTTTCTGTATTATGTGGATGCCTTGGTGTGTTCTTTTATATGTTGTGAATGTATGTATGTTTAAGCATTTGCAGGAGTGTGTCTGATTTCAGGTGAAGGTCTTTGAGGCTTCACACCAGGAGGGTGTGACAGAACGTTGCGGGTTGTAATAAGTCGTGCACAGAGGGATGCATTTCTGAATACTGCAGGTTCAGACGAAGACGTGTTGCGACACAAGGAACTGGAGTCAACAACTTAGGAGAAAGACCTCAAGGTTGCTAAATACCTTGGAGGCAAAGCTGTGTAGGAGAGACACAGTTGCAGACAGAATCACTGAGGATTCTGTGAAGCTCTGCCAAGTGGGCATTGAGCACAGGCACAGGGTGCTGAGGAAGAACTCTGTTGTGAGTTCAGGAAAAAGAGACAGAATCACTAAGGATTCTGAGAGCTCTGCCAAGTGGGCATTGAGCAAGTGCATAGATGCACAGGAGGACAGAACTGCTGAACATTCTGGGATAAGATACTCTGCCAGGTGGGCATAGAGACAGTGTGCAGACAGGCACAAGAGAAGGGAACTCTTTGAGTTTTGTATTGTGAAGGAAGAGTCCACTGAGGGATCTTCACAGGGTTGTTGAACACCCTGAAAGGCTCAGCAAGAGGTTGCTTGAGCAGAAGGATTGCCAGAAGGGCATTACATTCTCCATCTGAGGGAGAAGGGAAGAAAGATAAAATCCCTTAGGGGTCTGAGCGTGTGAGAAGCTCAGGAGAGACAGCGCGGTGTATGCGCGAAGACTCTACAGGAGGTAGAGGTCAAATCTTCAAAGATTTGAAGAAAATCTCAGGAGGAGTCAGCGACGAGGAGAACGCACGGCGAGAACTCGGGCAAAGGAGTTCGCAGAGGAAGAGAAGACAAAGGTAGAGGCCTTTGGGCTTTTGAAATTCTCCCAAGGTTGGGAAGAAGTGCGCAAGCTCAGGCGGGAGCACAACAGCTGTCAGATCGGCTAGAGAAAGAAATCTGGACCGTTGGTTTCCACGTCCAGGGAGCATCAAGAGGAGCGCACAGGAAGAAGGACGGATCTGGACCGTTGGAGTTAACCTCGTAAACAGGAGGAGAAAAGTCTCGGAGGAATTCCCGACACATATCGGAACATCGAGGCATCGGGAGTTGACATATCGACATTCCCGTGGACAGGAGATCGGGTAAGTCCACCTTGAAAACCCCGACACAAATCTGGGTCGTCCGTCTGAGGAGAGGACACGTGTCACGTGATCGTCCATTTCGGAGATCCGGACACTAGACATCGGGATATCGGCGTTCGGGATATCGGAGTTCTCGAGGTCAAAGAAGTCGGGACATTACAAGTCTCGAAATAGCGAGGAAGGATCTGGACCGTCCGTTTGTGGAGACACGTGGCGGAGATCGAGCAACCCGTCGGTATATCGGCTACCGGGGTTTTGAGTTGACAGAGGATTTCTGTCATCGGAGCATCACAAACTCCGAAACAGCGAGAAGGGATCTGGACCGTCCATCTTGGGGAAACACGTGGCGGGGGGAAAGTCCCGATAGGAAGCCAAAGACGGAGCATCGGAATTCGGCGTTTCGCGAGTCCTGAGGACAAGGCGTCCATGACATTTGAAGTCGCGAAATCACGAGGTTTGATCAGGACCATCCATCAGTTGGGGACGCGTGGCAGAGATCTGGGCACTGGAATTGCGCAGAGGCGAAAGTCCCATTGTGGGACCTAGCTGACGTCACATCGGGGATCGGGATATCGGGGATCCCGTGCACAAGGTGTCCAGGCATTTCGGCACTTGAAAGCCCGAAACCCCGACGAGAGGAATATAAGGTTGCGGTCTTATGGAAAGCGGTCGCATGGACCAAGGCATAGCCAGGAGGGGCTAAGGCCGAAAGAGCGTATCGACAAATCGGAGATCGGGAGTCCGTGAGGACAGGGAACTCTCGACACCGGGGAACAAGAAACCCCGAAACCCGAAATTAAGTCGGGGAAAAGGTCACAGGTGCGTGCAGAGGCCGTGACAAAGGAAGAGAAAAGAGAAGGACCTGTGGATCGGGTTTTTAGGAGAGATTCCACTGCTGAATCGAAAGAGTCGCTTGGGCTCGCACGAGGAAGTGAACGATCCTGTGGGCGGACGTAGAGGGTTGAGACTCGCGTCTGCGTCATAGGTGTACAAGTGGGACAAGGATACTCTACACAATATAGAGGTGTGTACATGTGTTTAAGGGCATGGTTGGGTTAAGATTAGAGCATTAATCATCTTTGTTTGTAAATATAAGATGCATTTTTCAAACAAATCATCCTTAGGTCAGTGTCGATAGATTGCAAAGTATATTTCTCTCCTATAAAACGTCTATGTTATGATGCCTTGGTGTCATAAATAGAAAAAAGAGGTAAGATGTAATTAAGGATGAAGTATTCATTATCTTCCCATCATTTGATATGTTATCTGTTATAGCGCAAGTTGTAGGTTGGGCAAAGCCCGACCCAACCACAAAGCAAGTGCTACAACTTTATAATCCTACACCCAATGTCACCTCGATGTAGGTCCCACACTTCAAGGGTGGCTAGGTCACTCTAGGGAGGTGATCTTGGTGACCCTAGGGGGATTGAGACGAAGATGGAGAGAAATGGAAGTGAAGCTCCCAGAGGTCAAGTCTAATTGGAATGAAAAGTGGGAAGAGATGCCTTGTAAGTCAAGTGATTATTGCCCCAAAGGTATATTACTTCTTCGGATGATTGTACCTTCCCAAGAGACCAGAAAATCCAACTTGCAATGATATATGTTAGTATGGATCAACAAGTTAAGCTTGATGTCCCTACTTTGCAGCAATATATGACAGTTTATATCAGCGAGTGAGACATTCAAATTAGCATGTAAAGCATAAGATCAATCAACAATATTATCAATGAGTATGTCAATCAAGTATGACTGAAAAATGACACTTTAAGGCTAAATAAAACAAGTTGTTATAACATGTATTTTCTGCAAAAAAATTGCAGCCTTATGGTTGTAGCATTTAATGGCATGTAGCAACAAAATCAACCTCGAAAAAGTACCAAGAACTAGCTCAAAAGGTGCACCCTAGTTAGTGGACTAGGTGAGTGAAATTAGAGAGCTAGTCTAGGGTTAAATTAGGAGTTAAGAGAGTGTTAGTAGCTAGGGTTATGCAGCCCTAATGGTTGTAGGTTAAAGTTTGTAACAACAATTAAAGTAATGGGAGAGAGGGGATGCCCTAGTAGGGGAAGACTCCTCTCAATGAGGCAAACCAACTTCAAGCGAGAAACCTTTCAAAAGATCAAAAATTGTGTTTCCCAAGGCAATGTTTTTATATCTCCAATGCAAAAAATGTATGACTAGTGCCTCTACTATTGGGTTAATGGAGTCAAATAAAGAAAATGCTAGAGAACCTACCTTCTTGGGGGTGTAAGCCCTTTTGCTTCCCAAGGCAAGTTTCTCTATATAGGGTTTAAGCTAAGAGGGTGTATGCCCTTATAATTTTCTTAGCAAACCCTTGTTTAATCAATAAGATGAAGCATAAAATGATGAAGACTATGGTGGGGGTGTATGTCCTTATACTTCCCACCTAGCTCCTAGCACAACAATCCTTGAATTGAAAAGAATGATAGCATAAGAGTAAAATACTATACCAAAATCAAGAAAGATGCCAAGATAATCCACCATAAAAGCTAGAAAACATTCATCCAAGGCTAGCGCCTCACTCCTCCATCAACCATTCATCAAGATATCCATAAACAAGTGCACAAGAGACAAATAGGGCCAAGTGTAGCGAAAATTTCAGAGCAATACTTCTCACAATGAGGGAGAGTTATATTAAAATGAGATCTTATGATCTCTTATTTATACAAAATGTCACCAAGGTGACTTGTCCACAAATTAAGGGGGAAACCACAAGATTATGGGTCAACAACCCTAATCTTGCCCCCTTAACAAGGTAATATTAAACAATTCATTTAAAATTTCACTTTTGCACAAATAAAACCCTAATTTACATGGACGTCACGATTTTGGGGACGTTTTGGCACTAGGAGAAGGTCGTTGGTGATGTATCCTATAGGAGGGTAGTAGGGCTTCCCAAAGCCATGTGTCAAGCATCCAATTGTCTTCTTTCATGGTCAAAGCCTCAAACACCTCAAAACGTCCAAGTGCCAATGCATATCATCCCACCACCATGCCCTAGCCCCCCAAACATGACATCAAGCTTAAAAAAAAGGGTGTTTTGCCCCTCCTGAGAAAATCGTTTGGCAAGTGAGGATTGGACTATGTCATCCAAGTCATCATCAAGGCCTTCCAAGTCCGAGCTTTCTCATCCGGCATGCGGGCCCTTGGCATTCAACCTGTGGGTTTGTAGCCCCAGGGAATCCCAAGCTAGGCTTGTTCTCCCAAAATTGTCCACCAACTAGGTCCTGCAAAGACAAATGAGCAAGCCCTCCAAGGATCTCAAGTCATAAAATCATGATAAGTGAGTCCAATCAATAAATAATCCATATAAGCATGTGCATCAAAGATCACTATATCAAACAATTAATTGCTCAAAGACACTATGAGACTTGTCAAGCTTGAATATGGGAGGGTTGACGAGGTGTCCTATTGGGTAGATATTGCCCTAGGTCAAGGAGAGTTTCCAAAAGATCCCTCTGTAAGCCATGTAAAGTGGATGAAGTAATTGGGGTCAAGACTCAATGGGCATAGGGCTCATGACATACAAGGGGTCGCAGTGTCTCATTCATGGGTGCTTTTGTAGAGGGTGTGTGGTACCTTCGTCTGCAATGCTCTTTTTCCAAGCCCATCAACTATCTTTTATCTTTCTTTCTTTGTATTTTATTTCAATATAGCATAAGGAGAGATTGAAGGTCATTGCCACGACATGGTGACCAGATGATGGCAATGTCACCCACAAACACCTAGTGGAAATGAGAAGATTGGCTCGTGATGAGACCTCCTTTCTCTCGGCCATGCAACTGAGAGCCATTACCCTAGTTTTGTGACCAGATGATGGCAATTCCATACCACTAGATATTCATGGACGTGATAGGTCAGCTCGTGATGAGACCTCCTCTCCTTCAACTAACCTTTCAAGCATTCTTTATTATATTGTGAGTCCCATTTACTCAAAGATAAGTGTTTCATTGTTTTTTTGGGTGATCCCTGGGCGAAGCATCTGGACAGTTTATACAAGGATTTTATCGTTTACCCAACATCAACCCTTCTAGGCCTTTGGCCCCTTCTTCCCATAGAATGAGGGACAACCCCTTCTTGGGTCAGTACACCCTAAAACCCCAAGAGATAAGAAAATGGAGGGGAACAATGTTGGAAAGTGGTAAGTATGGTCGAGAACGGTACGATGGCTCATTACGAGAGTTCCCAGTAGCAAACCCATCCCCAAGGAAAACCACTTACTAGGGCACAATGTCAACCACCAAGGTGAAGCAGGGCAAAATGCATAATGTCCAAGCATATATCATGAAATCTAGAGCAATCTAAGATACAACATACTCAATTGGATTAAATATTGAAATGATGTTCACCATAATACCGACTTGTACCTCATGGAGCAAGGCCCACTGCCTTCCGAAAGCCAGCTAGTGTGGTGGATGCCATCTGCAAATCTGTGACCATCTGTGGTGGTGAGTGGGTGTTCCATCTATGCAAAAGGGTACTGTTGGTCATGTAGTCTCTCGGCACTCCATATTTGCAACATGAGGGCCTCGAGACAAAATCTCCTTAGTTATCCACAAAATGGGTATAACATTACCTATGTAATTGCAATGTATAAAAGTAGTGTAAACCCTTGATTCAAGAGATTCTAAGTTTTTAAAGAAAGTAAAAGCTTTATTCTTTACAATTTTTCTAAAAGGGTGGTTTATGAGGCATTACCCTGACCAAAAGCTTTGTCAATCGAACTTGGATTTCGGGTACAGTTGAAGAGATGCTTTAGGAAAGGGTGTCAGTTGTATGTATCTCATGTGGAAGTGTGCATAAGCCCAAATCTTGAGGACTTTCCAATGTTGTAGGAGTATGCAAATGTATGGGGAAATATTATGTTTACCACCAAAACTAGATATTGATTTCTCTATTAATTTGATGTCTGGAGTTAGTCCAATATCTAAGACTCTATTAAAAATAAGTAAACCAAAATTGAAGGAGTTGCAAATACAACTAGAAGAATTGTTAAAGAAGGGGTGTATACACCTGAGTCTCTCTCCTTGAGGAGCACCAACACTCTTTGTAAAGAAGAAAGATGGAACTTTGCAGATGTGCATTGAGTTTAGATAGTTGAACAAGGTCACTGTGAGGAATAAATATCCTCTACCAAGAATTGATGACCTATTTGATCAATTGAGAGAAGAAAATATATTTTTGAAGATAGATTTGAGGTCATGCTACCATCAGATAAGGATAAAGGATGAAGACATCAGTAAGCCTGTTGTCCCCATTTTGTGGGATAACTAAGGAGATCACATCTCGAGGCCCTCAGGTTGCATATATGGAGTGTCGAGACACTACATGACCAGCAGTGTCCACTTACACATACAGAAGCTCGCTCTATCACCACATTCTGATCCATTGTCAGTGCATCCACCACACCAGCTAGCTTCTGGAAGGCAGATGGGTCTTTCTCCATGCGATATAAGTTGGGTATTGTGGCAGGTAATCACCCTAATATTTAAGGCATTTAAACATGTTATATTTAAGTTGCTTTTGATTATAGAACGTCTGCTTTGACATTATACTTTTGACCTTGTTTCACCTTGGTGAGTGTCATAGATTTCCTAGTAAGTGGCCAACCTTTGGGGAAGGTTCGCAACTGGGTGTCCCTTGAGAGGTTAT
>ML822350.1:6718-45932 GCA_009831015.1 Picea engelmannii
TAGAAGGAAGCACCAACTCCCTGAGTGTTCCAGCACCAACTAGATGGAAGCACCTACTTCCACTTATACAAGCACCAACTTGCATACAGAAAACTCTGTGTTTTCCCAAGCACCACCCTGCCACCCTTTTTTCTAGCCACAACTAGATGGAAGCTACAACTCCCAATATTCAAGCATCAACTTGAATACCAGAGGACCACACTCCTCCCTAGCACCACCCTTCCTCCCTGATTATGAATAAATGATTGACAAACAAACAATACATGTATTTCAATTCTTACCCCTTCTTCATTGTTCTGCAATTCTTCTCTGGTTCAAAAATTGTTCTGCAGTTCTGCTCTGCCTCACGTTATTCTGCTATTCTTCTCTTGCTTCATGCTATTCTACTACTCTCCTCTTGCTTCTATCTGTTCGACGACTGTTACTCATCTCTGAGTTTTATCTTATGCTTTGCATTCTTTCATTTTATCCTTCTTACAATTCATCTCATTGTTTCTATTAGAACAACTAACCTTACACAGTCATTGCATCTCACCTTTTATACTCATTAGCCTCATTAGTTACACCTCTAATCTCCTTGGGCAAAGACAAAAACTTCTCAGCAACTGTATCACCAACCGATCAAGAACCATGATTCGATTTTCTAACTGAATTGTAACTGAACTTATTAATCATGAAAATAAACGATGACCCTTCGATCATATTCCTGATTAACCTGCACCGTTGGATTACCAATGATGGATATCGCGCCTACTCCATATGCCCAATGGCTATGACCACGGGCCTAATCAGAATGCCTTTCGCATTTCGCATTTCAGCAATCCTGTGTCAAAGGGTCTCGACACTCCAAGTTGTGATCGATGAAAAAGAGCTTAGCTCCGCTAGCTCCACCTTCTCATATGATCACCGACGATGACCACAACCTACACAAAAAGGTGTTTTCACATTTTTCATTTTGGCAATCCAGAGGTGAAGAGTCTTGACTCTCCATGTTGCAATCTCCGAAAAGGGGCTTAGCTCCACTAGCTCCTCCCTCTCATGTGACCACTGACAATGACCACAGGCTGTGCCAAAAGGTGCTTCGCGGTTTTGCGTTTCAACATTCTTGTCGTGAGTGTCCTTGACACCTCGAACTCCCGGTATCCGAAACTCTGAAATGGAGTCAGATCAACGGTCCACAATCTTGATGATTTGATGGTCCAGATCTTTTTGTGATCTCGCACATCGCGAGTTCCTACCGTGAGTTGCTTCCCTGACTCCTCCAACTCCCGGTATACGAAACTCTAAAACAAAACCTTTTTCATGCTCTGATCCATCGCCACGTGTCCCTCTTGGATCAATGATCCAGATCTTATTGCAATTTCTCATATCGCGAGTTGGAAGGTTAGAGCACTGCCTTCCTTTGACTTTTCAGACAGCAAAATGTTAATCCCTCCCCACGTCTACTCCTCGACGATGGACGACCCTCCTACTTTCGGGACTTTGTAAGCCCACTTCATCTTGTACATAAAGATCGTTCTCCTTCTTCTGGATCCAACAATGGTCTGTCCTCACACTCAGATCCAACGTTTAAGATTTTTTCTCCTTTTTTGCGCATTCCTCCTATCTGTATTCAGATCTGACAGTCATCGAGAATTCAGGATGGGTGATCCATAGATCACTGTTGCTCCTCACTATTGATCTTTCCATTGCCATGCCATCATCGCTCTGTTGAACGTGTTGATCTTTGCCATCAATGAAAAAACATGCATACTCTACCTCTGTCTAAAAACATGCCAACATAAAGTGTTCGTCTATCTTATGGAGAACATGGATCGTCATAAGTTTGACGGAGGTGAAATGATGAGAAATGGGTTGCAGCCTTCGTCGTACTTGAGACGTTGTGGTGATGAATATGCGTCGGTAAATTGTTAGAGGCCCAATGTAGTAGTGGTACCCATGTCCAAAGAGAGGGGTGGTGCAAACATATTTTAGGATTTCAAAGAAGGTATTGGAGATATAAGATATGTGGTGCAAGCATTGGCTCATCTTATTGGAATGCATGTAAAAACGTTCCCTCCATGGCATAGGTATCTTGTAATAAATCATTATCTTCATCCCCAACATGTGAAGAATCAATGTTATTGTAGACATTATGAATTGGTGACTCCAGACATAGTGGAATTGAATACGTGGTTGATTCAACCATTCTTAGTATGCTCCCTTTTTAAGCTATGTTGTTGATGTATTTAGCATTGTACATGTACTTCCACATAAGCTTCATGTCGAGCATGTGGAAGTCGTCCTTGTAACCTCTCATAACCTTGGTAATTTCACTTTATGAGTCAATTATTAAAGTGAATGATATTTTAATTAATTAAGTTAAAAGCCTAAGTTTATTTGGCATTAGTAGCTTGAGTGAGTTGATTAATTCCTAGTTTTTAGATCTAAAGTGAATGTGAGATTAGATCTCGTACGTTGATCACTTTGGAGAAGATCTAGGGTATTGGATAAAGGGTTAACTCAATGTAATAAAAGGCGGCCTAGGTGAGAAGATGAGACACACACACACATATAGTGAGGATATCTCATTGAGTGGGTGAAGAGATTTCATCCAAGTGTGAGTGGGCATGGGTGAGGAAAGGTGCAAAAGGGCGACAAGGGTGATATCAGCCAAGTGGGCTAGGCTATTATTGCATTGTATTCCTATAATGGGCCATTATCCTAAGATGGGAGCCCAAGGATTTTATCAATAAAATAAAACTCAAATCTGGTTTTCCCTTCAGGGTTTTTCCAGGGGTGTTTACCCAAATACCTTGTGCAATGTGTGTTGGTTTCGGGTTTTTTTGCTTCCATTGATTTTTCGTTAAGTAACCTAGTTGTGTTGTTATTAAAAAGTGATTTTATTTTGGAAAAACCGCCTGGTGCTAGGTTCAGATAAATTAACATGGTATTGGATCTGAGTCTTTGAGGGAAGCCAATTTTGCATGAGATCGATTATTAATAACATAAAAAAAATTATTACAAGTTTTGCAATTGCAAGAGAGTAAATATTAACAAAACCCAGGAAATAAATAAATAAAATGTGACCGCATAGGTCATACGTACAGTCGTACGTCTGCTGAGTTGAGTGGATCAATTGGTTGTGTTATGGATCAGGTCACTGCAGTGAGGAATATGTGGTGGACATGCAGTCTCCTAAGACAACATGCATGTGAGGATAACCAACAACAAAAGGAAAGGTTGGAGCATGGGAGCAGGGTCGTAGGCATTGTGGTCGGAGTATGTACGAGAGCTGCAAAGGCATACCAGCAGGCAGGTTGAACGAATGTGGATGGCTAAAAGTTGAGTAGGATCACAGAGGCGCATGGAGTAATGATGTAAGTGACGAATCAAGCTTGGAGAAAAGAAGTCGTCAAAGATTCATGAGAATGCAGTTATTGTGAGGAGTAGTCATTGTGTAGAGCTACAGCCACCAAAATTTGCACCAACCATGAAGAGTTGATTGGCGGAGGAGTGTTGGAGAAGGACAACCAAAGGCCATGGTTGTTGGGCCAAGAGGATCTGCAGGATGCAAATCAGATTGAGATATGACCACTGCAGTAGGCTGAGTGGATAGTGGAGTTGTAGATTGGTCAAGTAGTTATGTGGTCGAGTCGCTAGAATAGTCGTGGGGGTTGCAGCAGCACTAATCGAAGGAAGAAACTGGTGGAGACAGGGCCACGTGAGGAGAAGGTGGATGATTCGTCGGCCAAGGAAGGATGTAACATTCCACCATCTAAGACATGGGCCAACAAGGTTGCTCAGTCTCAAAATAGTCACCACATTAGGCCATCGACAAGAGAGTCAGGCAGCTTAGGAGCCCAAAAAACTATCGGGCAGTGGGCAAACATCCCCGAAAGGGCTCAGGCGACCAAAACAAAGTTCGGGAAGTGAGAAAAAAGGATCTGGGCAGTAGAAAGAGGTTGTGAGTAGCCCCAGGCAGCTTCAGGAAACTTAACAGCCCAAAAAACTATCGGACAGCGGGAAGACGGCCCCGAAAGGGCTCAGGCGACCCAAAAAAAGTTCAGTCAGCGAGAAGAAAGTACCCGAGCAACAGCAACAGGCTAGGGGCAGCCCCAGGCAGCTTTGGGCAGTGGGCAACAGATCTGGGCAGCCAAAATTTGAGTTTTCATCAGGTTGCAGAGATGGACGCATTGGGATTGTGATTCAAAGACAGGTTGGATGGGGTGTCCAAATACAATCCTTGGAAGGAGAGGATCATGTTGGTGTTGATGGATAACAATATTTGAGAGTTTGTTAACTCCATCATGGCCCTACCAACGAATCCAAAAGATTTGGCTTCCCATAAGATAAAGAAAATGAAAACTAAAAGGATAATCCTAGACGGATTGAAGGATCATTTGATCCTTCATTTATCGGGAAAGAAATCGGCCACGAACATGTGGGAGGATCTAAAGAGCTTGTTTCGCAGTAAGGATGAGAATCGTAAAATGTTGTTGACAGAGAAGCTCAGGGACACAAAGATGATAGGATCAGATATAGTGACAACTTATCCCACCTGGATCCGACAAGTTTGAGATGAACTGGCAGCAATAGGTGATCAGAATCTGGACCAGGAGTCAAAATTTAGCCCAAAAATGAAAGTGTTCGGAATCACCTCAAAACGAACAAGTGTGTAGGCCTCGTCGTTATGAACCCAACGCACTTTGAACAAGGTCAAACAGACATCGGATGAGTGAGATATTGCGATCTGTTCGATTTGCCAAATAGGGAAAAAAAAAACGTTGACTGTACAGTGCATACATGATGACATGGCAAGTGTACGACTCACACGTGGCAGATGATGTGTCAATGCTGAGTTGGCATATGCTGACATGGAAAGCTTTGATTTGGCAGATTTTGGATGAGTGATATTGCAACACATGGCATCTTTTTGGCAAATGGTTTGGTGCCACGTGGCCCAGGTTGGGCTGCCACGTGGCACCCTATTACAGGTTAAGGTATTTAAAATTTTTATAGAGTCTGTGGGGTTTGAACCCCAGACCTCTCCCACAGACGCAAAGTTTTGGCAAAGGCCACCTACCAACACGCCACCATAGTGTTTCTTAACACCATGTCGTTTTACAATTATTTAAGTTACACTATATTTGGTTTATGGTAAAAATTATGGGTGAGTCCACGGGACTCGACCCCGCGACCTCCACGCACATGGAACGTCTTGGCAATAGACGCCTTTCCAACGCGCCAAATAATGATTTTTATTAAATATGTGATTGCACATATATTTAAATTTAATATGTTTTGTGTTTTGGGCTCGAGTTCGGGCTGGGGTTTAGCCCCAGCCCATGGTTTTGTACGCTCCTCCCATGCGACCATTGCCAAGTATTTGCGCGGCAGTTTTAAACGACCACAACCACACGCCTGATACGTGGCACAACTACATTCATATGGAAACTTTTCAACCAATGCGTCCGCCACTTGTCACACCTACTTTCATTCTTGAAACGTAGCCCTTTTGTGCACGGGGGACGTGGTCACATGGCCCATGCACCCAACGCCTATGCAGTTAGGGGGATAGGTTCCCTAACCATTCTACAGTTGCATGCGTTTTGCGGTTATGTGTGTGGTGGTGGGTTTAAACATGAAAAAATGCGCAGAGGCTAGGTTGGACGCACAGAGGTGCGTTTTGGCGAACCAGAGACAGGAAGCTTGAAGGAGGAAAATGGCAGGAGGCCTAACTTCTTCATTTTTTTTGGCCAAATGAGGTGCTGAAAAAACCCAGCTAGGGGTTTTTGAATGTTCTGAATCCATTGGCACTGTTTTCAAAGGCATTTGGAGACTTCTATTGTAGGTTTTACACCATTGAAGTTCCAGGGAGCTTAGGGCCCCCATTGATGGAGGCCATGCTCAGATGAGCCCAAGTCTGTTTTCTGTGACTGAATAGTCATTTTTGACTAATTGTTATGCTCTAAACACATTGGGATAGGTTTCAGATCCATTTGAGGACTTTTACAAGTGTTTTTGCCACAAGGAAGCTCAGGGAAGCTCAAGGCCACATGTAGAAGAGGTCATGCCTGGATGAGCCATGGTCCGTTTTCAGAGTTCTATTAGTCACTTTTGGGGTTTTTATGTATTCTGAACCCAATGGTACAGTCAGTAAATCCGTTGGAGTTGAGCAGAAGATTGTAAAAGAATATTTGACAAACTAATCCCAGAGAAACTAGTCCATTGATGGAGGCTCAAGGAGATGTAGCCCAGTTGGGGGTGAACTCCTTTATCATCTTGCTACTGTTGTGAGTTTGTTGGTTATATTTGTTGCAAGATATGTTTGTTGTGTATTTATTTAAAACACATTTTTAATCTTACAAAGACCTCACACATAAACATTTAAAAGAAGCATGAAATTGACACATAAAACTTTTTGCATAACTAAGACATTGAGCAAGGTCCTGAAAAGTTTATTTTAATGTAGTAGAGGGTGCTTGCATAGCATAACAAGTCAGCCCCCTATTTTCAGATCAGGTGGTATCAGAGCTTAGTTTGTTTTGCTCATGTGATTGCCATTGATAGCTAGAGATTTAGCTATTGGTATTATTGTGCAAGTTTTGTGTTGAAGTTGATATCTTGCAAGGATGGAGGAAGCTTCAAACATTGATAGTTCTCATACATCTTCATTATCTAAGTTCTTTGACAAAGAGATGTTGAAGGAGTTTCTAACCAAGAGAGATGTGGCGCAAGAGATGTGGGAAGATAGAAAGGAGAGCATTGTCCTTCAAGAGCATTTGATGGCCATGAAGGAGGAGAAGCACCAGCTTCTTGAAAAGCTGCATGAGATGGAGACTCAACTTCATGAGGCAAAGGAAACCCTTACCAAGTACATGCATGAACATGAGGTATGTAATGTTAGTTTATCTTCAAATTGCTCTCAAGATGAATGCTTTGGTGTTTTTGAAAATCACACTAGAGGAATAAGGTCCAAGTTATTGTTAAAAATGGGCTATGAAGGTACAGGGTTAGGAAAGCATGCACAAGGCACTGTTGAGCCTATTGTTGTTGAGGAGAGGCCCAAGTATAGGGGTCTTGGATATGAACAAAGAGATGGAGCAAATTCCAAAGTTGAGGAGACAAGGAAAAAAGTTCCAAGAACAAATTTTGCTTCAAGTTAAATCCCTCAAGCATGCAAAGAGTGTGTTCAAGATGAATGCAAATGTATGAAACAAGAGAGTTGTGACAGCCATGAGGACAAGAACATTGTTGTTGGTCTTCAAAGGAGAGCTTGTAACTCTTCAAATTCACCTCCTCAAGATGGCGATAAAGGTGAATGTTCAAGGTATATTTCTACCTATCATTCAGTTGTTTTTTATTATGTTAAGCATGATAAATTAGCATGTAAAAATGGCAGAAAAAGTCCATGTACATATTGTGGTTTATATAACCATCATGTTTCAAAATGTTGGAAAAGAATGACCACTTTCAGGAAACTTTCCAAGAAAAGGCAACTTGAAAAGAGGATGCAAAAGATTTGCACTCAATGCCAGAAGAGGGGTCATATCATTGACCAATGTTGGACATTGCATCCAACCACTCATCCACAACACAAGAAGCAGATGGATAAAGAGAATAAAGAGACTGGCAAGAATGGAAGAGGAGATTCCATCATCGATGTGAGTCAAGATGATTCACAAGAAGATGATTTTCAGCAGAAAAAGTCACCATTGAATTGGCTTGGTAAGAAATGGTTAGATTTCTTGAGCAAGTAAGGCTTTCATTTCTTTATTTGTAGATGCACTTTTCAGCCTAATGTATGCATTTATGTTGAAGTTTGACAAGTTGCAGCAGTTTATCATAACTTGTATGATGCAAGTTTGCATGTGAATGCATTTCTTTTGAAGGCATTCTTGTTGTTGCACAACTTCACCAGGAGGATGTAAAAGATGGGTATGATGCTCACTTGTTGCATCCATTTATCTTTTCATTTCTAGCTCTTATGTACCCACATGTTTTTGGGTTTATGTACTTATGTTTGCACTTGAAGGAGAGTTGAAGAGTTATGCACATGCATGTGTTTTTGTGTGTGTGTAAACAGTGAACTTGGTGATAGTTCATCATGAATGACTCATGATTGTAACATGATTGTGTATCATGAATGTCGAATTTTGGAATGCCAATATGTTTCAAATGAGTCTCGACTTGTATCGATATTTTCTTGACGACTATGTTGTGTCGTTCATGTTTTTCGACTTATGTTTTAGTTGATGGTGTTTGTCGGCTTGTAAGTCAATTTTGAGTACACCAAGATGCAGGAAAATGCCATGTACTTTGATGAAGTACAAGATGTGACCATTTGCTTGAAGAGCCAAAAGACTTTGTTGGCATCATTTTCAGTCTTGTATAAATTTGTTTTCAAGATTGATGGTTTTCTTGGTTTGTGACAAGATGTCGCAGGGAAGTTTTTGCAGCCATTGTAGAGCGGATTGTTTTGAAGCCAAAGAGTTCACAAGAGGGACTTGATTCTTAGTGGGAAGGCTGACAGTCTTCCAAGCACAAAGAGAACAGTGGGTCAGCAGCAACCAGAGAACAGTGGTTGAGGGACATAGCCAGTTACAGTGCAAGGCATGTCAAGGTATCCAGGTGATTGTCAAAAAGACTTTTCAAGTAGAATCAGTTGATAGAACTTCGAAGCAGAAGAGTATTGAAGCTTAGACAAATAATCATCAGCTTTTGTGGATCCATAAGCCTTTCAGTGGGAAGGTGTGATCAGAATCTGGTCCAGGGGTCAAAATTTAGCCCAAAAATGAAAGTGTTCGGAATCGCCTCAAAACGAACAGGTGCGTATCCCTCATCATTACGAACCCAAAGCACTTCGAACAAGGTCAAACGGACATCGGATGAGTGAGATATCGCGATCTATTCGATTTGCCAAACAGGGGAAAAAAAACGTTGATTGTACAGTCTGTACATGATGACGTGGCAAGTGTACGACTCACACGTGGGAGATGATGTGTCAATGATGAGTTGGCATATGATGATGTGGCAAGATTTTATTTGGCAGATTTTGGACGAATGATATTGCGACACATGGCATCTTTTTGGCAAATGGTTTGGTGACACGTGGCCCAGGCGTGGGCTGCCACATGGCACCCTGTTATAGGTTAAGGTATTTAAAACTTTTATGGAGTCTGTGGGGTTCAAACCCCAAACCTCTCCCACAGACGCAAAGTTTTGGCAAAGGCCACCAACCAACGCGCCACCATAGTGTTTCTTAACACCATATAGTTTTACAATTATTTAAGTTACACTATATTTGGTTTATGGTAAAAATTATGGGTGAGTCCACGGGACTCGACCCCGCGACCTCCACGCACATGGAACATCT
The DNA here is from genome assembly GCA_009831015.1 of Picea engelmannii. Taxonomy (NCBI): domain Eukaryota; kingdom Viridiplantae; phylum Streptophyta; class Pinopsida; order Pinales; family Pinaceae; genus Picea; species Picea engelmannii. Next base: position 16,077 of record ML822350.1, read on the forward strand.
TGGCAATAGACGCCTTGCCAACGCGCCAAATAATGATTCTTATTAAATATGTGATTGCACATATATTTAAATTTAATATGTTTTGTGTTTTGGGCTCGGGTCCGGGCTAGGGATTAGCCTTAGCCCACGGTTTTGTACACTCCTCCCATGTGACCATTGCCAAGTATTTGCGCGGGAGTTTTAAACGACCACAACCACACGCCCGATACATGGCACAACTACATTCACCTGGACACTTGTCAACCAATGCGCCTGCCACTTGTCACACCTACGTTCATTCTTGAAACGTAGCCCTTTTGTGCGCAGGGGACGTGGTCACGTGGCCCATGCGCCCAACGCCTATGCGGTTAGGGGGCTAGGTTCCCTAACCGTTCTACAGTTGCACATGTTTTGCGGTTATGTGCGTGTTGCTAGGTTTAAACATGGAAAAATGCGCAGAGGCTAGGTTGGATGCACAAAGGTGCGTTTTGGCGAACCAGAGACAGGAAGCTTGAAGGAGGAAAATGGCAAGAGGCCTAACTTCTTCATTTTTTTGGCCAAATGAGGTGCCGAAAAATCCTAGCTAGGGGTTTTTGGATGTTCTGAATCCATTGGCACTATTTTCAAAGGCATTTGGAAACTTCTATTGTAGGTTTTACACCATTGAAGTTCCAGGGAGCTTAGGGCCCCCATTGATGGAGGCCATGCTCAGATGAGCCCAAGTCTGTTTTTCGTGATTGAATAGTCATTTTTGACTAATTTTTATGCTATGAACACATTGGGATAGGTTTCAGATCCATTTGAGGACTTTTACAGGTGTTTTTTCCACAAGGAAGCTCAGGGAAGCTTAAGGCCACATGTAGAAGAGGTCATGCCCGGATGAGCCATGGTCCGTTTTCAGAGTTCTATTAGTCATTTTTGGGGTTTTTATGTATTATGAACCCAATGGTACAGTCAATAAATCCATTGGAGTTGAGAAGAATCTTGTAAAATAATATTTGACAAACTAATCCCAGAGAGCCTAGTCCATTGATGGAGGCTCAAGGAGATGTAGCCTAGTTGGGGGTGAACTCCTTTATCATCTTGCTATTGTTGTAAGTTTGTTGCTTATATTTGCTGCAAGATATGTTTGTTGTGTATTTATTTAAAACACATATTTAATCTTACAAAGACCTCACACATAAACATTTAAAAGAAGCATGAAATTGACACATAAAACTTCTTGCATAACTAAGACATTGAGCAAGGTCCTGAAAAGTTTATTTTAATGAAGTAGAGGGTGCTTGCATAGCATAACAAGTCAGCCCCCTATTTTCGTATCAATAGGGGAGACAGTGGATGATTCAGAGTTGGTCAGGATGACACTCAAAAGATTCAGGAAGGAGTGGACATCGTTCATCAAAGGGATTGTATCACGAGAAAATCTCCCTAATTGGTCAAGGTTGTGGGATGACTTCGTTTAGGAGGAACTTTGGGATGAAGAGTTGAATGGAGTCAGGTACAAGAATGATGATGAGAACATTGCTCTTGCCAACTATGAAAATAAGGACAAGTTCAAGAAGTTTTCCAGTGGAGAGTCTACTAGTAAGAAGAAGTACATAAGCAAAGTCAAGTGTTATGCATGTCACAAGTTTGGGTACTATGCAGGTTAATGTCTAAGCAAGAATAATGGTGGCAACAAGACACAATTAGAGGTATATGCATAAGCAAGGGCTCAAGAGGAGGAGTTCACAAAGAAGTTTGAACAGACAGAGTTCTTACTTGTTTCCCAGACTACCTTGGGCACCATATCAGTTGGTTAATCATTAATAGATAGTGGAACCACATGTCATATGACAGGAGTACGAGAGTTGTTTGAGAGATTCACGGAGTTTGACTCATATATGCATGTGGAACTTGGTATGGGAACCAAGCATGCAGTGCAGAGATCTAAAATAATACCATTCCAGATGGAGTCAGGAGGCATATTGAGAGTGATGAATGTGTTATGGGTCACAAAACTCATGAGGAGTGTGTTCTCAGTCTCAACGATTGAGAAGAAGGGGTTTGACATACTATTCCAAGATGGATAGGCATTGATTAATCCTAGAGGATCTAACTCAGACATGACAGTTGTTTTTTGAGTTAGAAAGAACAACTTGTATAGGCTAAAGGGCCAGGCTATGCGAGCTATGGCAAGAAACACAGTGGCAAAGGACAAGGAGCGGGTAGCTCTGAAGGTTTTGTAGCTCAGAGGGAGTCAACCTTTAGGTTTAGGTGGGAAGGATGACCCTTCGAATTCTTTCCAAAAGAATTCCCTGTACGAGATGACCATGTAGGATGCTCAAGAGGAGGAGGGTTCTAGAAGCATGATCAGAGGTGAATCTTCTAAGAAAGGTCCAAGTGATATGGTAGGGATAACTTTATTGTCAGAGGGAGAAACCAATCAGGTGGATTGGAAAGTAGGCATGGTAGTAGATCTGATAACGAAGACAGAGTTACGTCCAAGTGGTAGAAGTACCTTCCTCACTAAGAGGGAGTGTTGATGTATTTAGCATCAGATAGGTACTTCCACATAGGCTTTGTGTCTAGCATGTGGAAGTCATCATTATAACCTCTCAGAACCTTAGGAAGTTCAATTCATGAGTCAATTATTAAAGTGAATGATATTTTAATTAATTATGTTAAATGCGTAAGTTTATTTGGCATTAGTAACTTAAGTGAGTTGATTAAGTCCTAGTCATTAGATCTAAAGCAAACGTCAAATTAGATCTCATATGTTGGTCACTTTGGAGAAGATCTAGGGTTTTGGATTTAGGGTTAACTAAATGTAATAAAAGGCAGCCTAGGTGAGAGGATGAGACACACATAGAGAGAGTAAGGAGATCTCATTGAGTGGGTTAAGAGATTTCATCCAAGTGTGAGTGGGCAGGGTCGAGGAAAGGTGCAAAGGGGCAGCAAGGGAGATAGCATCCAGGTGGGATAGGCTATTACTGCATTGTATTCCTATGATGGGCCATTATCTCGGGACAATAGCCCAAGGATTTTATCAATAAAATCAAACTCATATTTGGTTTTCCCTTCGGGGTGTTTACCCAAATATCTTGTGCAATGTGTGTTGGTTTCAATTTTTTATGCTTCCACTAATTTTTCATTAAGTAACCTAGCTGTGATGTTATTAAATAAAGTGATTTTGTTTCGAAATAACTACCTGGTGCTAGGTTCAGATAAATTAATAGTTGATTATTTCGAAACCTTCTCTCAATTTGACACCATAGTGGGGTGTAATGGTATATGGTCGACAGGTCGCTCATTGTCAAAAACTTGATTTCAAAAATATTGAACATTCAAAATTGATGATATTAGTAAACACAACACATTTAGTGTGTTCAAACATTAGACCACACATTTATTAGAAGCATGGGAATTTTTTCCCTGTAGGACACATACAACCAACTGTTTTATAAAACAAATATTGAATTAAGCAATACATTTACATTAATTCCATTGAAAATCCAAAAATACAATTACTCAATGATATTTTTCTTACACCCCAAGGGGATGTTTAAAAGTAGTCCCAATGCAACCCACCTTTGACAAGTGTTTGGTGGTCTACAAAATTTATAGTTTATTAACAACTTGCCACTAGGAGAAAAACCATGTATCACATGCACAACAACAAATCTAGACACCTATCTTTTCATAAAAAACTCTTTATCATTGGAGTGTTCCTCAAATGCACAATTTGCATTGAACAATGAGTGCCTACAACTATTGATGAACCCTGCAATGTTCCCATGAGTATGTGGATGGCCATCGATATATAATAGGTTATTAATGTTAAAGTTTCTTGAAGCATAACCATTCATGCACATACTATACATGGAAATGTTATGTTTGTGTTTAATAATATTCAAGTAATCATTTCGAATTTAAAGAGGATCACAAAATGGCATAAGTGTTATTGAGTGTTTGAAAGGAACGAATACGTGTGAAAGGATAAATAATCCAACATCTATTTTAGATGCAGTAAACATGGAGAATTTAGTTCCAATATTAAGCATAGACAAGGAAGACATCYAAGCACCATAAACATAACAGTTGTAACACATTTGTTATTTACTTTGTAGATGGACAAGAAGAAAGAAATCATGGATACCCTCCAACAATTGAACCAACCTTGGTGTGTACTTGGACATTTTTTCTCTTGGCTTGTACAAACTTYTGGATCTCCTAGTAGAGATGTTTTGTGTAGTATAAATATCATACTTGTCTCACTAGAACTCTTGGTTGACTCAACAGAATGARATGGGTTGGTCAATTTARGATGAAACATAATTGATTTGGCTTCCAACTTTTCAAAAAAAGAGCATATGGAAGTGTCACTACATGTCTTTTCTATATCACCTATTGGATCCTTCATTAYAGTGGGAGGTATTTGACCATCAACTTTGGGTAGTTGATCATTAATATAATGGTACATTAYGACACRTTGAGGGTTCACCTTCRACCCTTTACATTTTGAACAACCATGTACTACTAGGGTGTCATAAAAGAGATGAAGTTCATGATGAATTGTCATTGGCCTAGGATGGTTTCTAGAAGATGGCATGTTACAATTAACAGGGTAAAGTGACTCTCCATTTTAATCTACCATATGTTTGTATTATATTTCTCCTAATAAGACCTTGCGATGTTTTTGGACTGGTGGAATATCCTACACATTCGAACACAAACCTAAGTTAGGATTTGCAAAATTCAATGCATAATTATTCAAATGCACATGCAAAGGCACCATAAATTCAATCAAATAATAATAAAAAAAAAAACCTCCACAAAGTTCTAACTATGGAGGTTTATAATTTTATTTTATTTGTATGCACCATGAACCAATTTAAAAAATAAAAATAAAAAGTGGTTCACATGTTTATCATCAAAGCACCGAAATAAAAGTAAGTTTATAAAAGAAAACACTAGTTATTATTTTTTTTATTTTGTCAAAAGTTGGAGGGGAGACTTGTGCACGAGAGATTTACTAGGGAAGACTTTGGAGTGGACAATTTTTTCTATATAACCGAATTTGCAAGGGATAGGCATAGGTCACATACAAATCTTCAGATGAGAAATTTCAGGTATTTAACTTCATTCTCTTCATTTCAAATTTACCCTTGATTTATTCAAAAATTCCATAATTTTTTTTATATTCCTTTTAGTATTTACAATGCATTTTCAAGAAAATAGAAGGGTCTTAGAGTTACCTTTAGTATTGCAAACCATAGTTTTCTTACAGCTTCTCTTTTATTTTGTGTTGTTGCAAACTCTAACATTGTGGTTTATTCTCTCTATTATTTGACAATGATATTTTTTTTAGGAAATGAATATTTATTGCCTTTGTGTATTTGTATATGGGACTTCGGGTATTTATTGGATTAGGACCACTCATTGCATTGGATCCCAAACTCTGTTGCTATCAGTTTTTCTTAAAATATTATGTGATTCTTTTTTGCACCATATGTAACAACACAACAATGCATTTCATATTTAAGGCGCACCATTTAGCATGATTTTTTTTTAATTACTTATTTTAGTGATGTGCAATATGTAGAAACGATGTATTGGTGTGTGTTACTATACTATGCATACAGTCTAACCTGAAAATAATTTTAGTATGAAATTATTTACTTAGTCTATAAAACATATCTCATAATTTATGTATTTTATTATGCAAGGATTTTATCAATAGAACATTGTTGATAGAGTATTAGGGGAAAAAAACGTGTAACAATGTAGGCAAGAGAAGCACATCCCAAGAAGAGAACATCGAAATTTCTTTTAAATTTTAATACAAAAGTAATATATTTGAATTATATGTAGGTTTAAATGATGTGTATCGGGTAATGTGTGTCATTCAGAGCAAAAACTTGAAGAATCTCCAAAAGATTGTTCATAATTTGAGTAGAAAATAATGTAAACGATTTATGAAAATGTTGCGAAGAGAGGAATTAGGTGGATCAAAAGGTGATCAATATGAAGTTTTCTTTGAATTTTTACTATAAAGGTATTCCTTAACAATAATTGCTAACATGTTTCAAACATTGGATTTCACATTTTGTTGAATGTCGTGCAGGGACCAACAATGATAGAACAAAAGATTGTCCAAAGAAGACAAAAACATGAAGGATGTAAATGATAATAAATTGCTCCTCGGTTCATTTGGAGTGATGTTGGAAGTTAATAAGAGAGTGATGTTGGAAGTTAATAAGACACACAATAACACTACAAGGAGAACACCTTCTTGCGAAGGTTTTTACGAAACCTCCCTGAAAAATTCTTCCCTTAGTTATTTATAGCGGAGGTTGTTAGCAGAGGTGGGCGGCCGAAGGTTTTTTCTTCGGTGTGCCTTTATGGCACATACATACTAGTGCACATCTAAAAATTTCCACACTAGTGCTTAAATGTTCAAATACCTCGTCAATGTTCATAGCAGAAGCGGGTCATCGAAGGTTTTTGCGAAGGTTTTTTTCTCAGTGCGTCTTTAAGGAATCGACGCACCGAAGCGTTCATCAACAATAATGCCTCAGTGCATCCATGTTCCAGTAGCACTGCCATACTTTATAATAAAATTGCATACACCGAATAAATCACACCAGTGACGTTGAACAACACACGACGGTGTGCCTAACTATCTAAGGTGTATCGCGGTAGGGTAAATAAATAAAAATTATCCGACCAATTTTCATTGTTACAATACATCTCATGCTTTCAAACTCTCAAGCAAGCACTGGTGCTCACATTTTTTCCTAGGACATCCCTTTTCTAGTGCTCTACACCGACTTGGATAGATCTATTGTTGCATTCCACACATTTCTAAATTTTGGAAACTACCACAAATTTTAATTTACTGTCAACAGTGCAACCATGCCTCCACGGGATAGAACAAATCAGGTAGATTATTTATTGCCTTCTTATTTGCATTTTCATCCAATCAAAATTACAATTTAGCTTGAAATTTGGCATTTATTTAAAAAAAAAAAAAAACAATTTCGTACAGTGCGCCTAAACGGTTCGGCTCACCCCAAAGCGATGCATACTGTGTTAACATAGTGAGCACCGCCTCTGGTGCATCCACATATGTTTGCACCAATGTCGTTCAAGCTAGCGCACCGCAATAAATTACCAAAAAAACAAAGCAGTGTGTCTTTCGAAACGCCCCAACACTGACGCAAAATGGGCATATACCCGCACCGACACATTACAATTCATTAACTACACCGCTAGCTCAACAATATATAAAATTTAACCTAGTGGCACACCAATTTTAGTCAATCACACCAAGGCATACCCAAAACATAACGCCCCGTTGAGTCAATGTTTAAATGCATCACCATATTTTATAATAAAAATATATTCATCGAATAAATCGCATCGGTGTCGTTGAATATTACGCATCGTTGCGCCTAAATGTCCAAAAACGCACCAAAGTAGGGTAAATAAAAAAAAATTACAAAACCGGTTTTTATTGTTACAGTGCATCATGTGCTTCCAAACTCTCAATCAAGCACTGGTGCTCTCTTTTCTTCCTAAGATGCCATGTTTTCGGTGCTCTACACCGACTTGAATAGCTCCATTGGTGGATTCCACACATTTCGAAATTTTGGAAATTACCACAAATTTTCATTTCATCTCAACGGTGCAAACATGATTCCTCGTGACATAATATACTAAGGAAATTATTTATTACCTTCCTATTCGCATTTTCATCCATTGAAAATCACAATTTAGTTTGAAATTTGTGATTTAAAAAAAAAAAAAAAAAAATTTCACGCAATGCACCTGAACGGTTAGGCTCGCCTCGAAGCGGTGCGTACTGTGTTAAATAAATAGTGAGCACCGTCTCCAGAGTGCCAAATAAATGTACGCACCGATAGCATTCAATCAAATGCACCGTGATGAATTATTAGCAAACAAAGCATTGTGTCCTTCGTAACGCCCCAAAACTAGAGCAAAATGTGCTACTACCCGCACCGGTACATTTCACTTCATTAACTGCACCACTAGCTCAATGATATATAAAATTTAACCTAGTGGTGCACCAATTTTAACCAATTGCACCGGGGTATACCCGAGAAATAATGCCCCAATGTGTCAATGTTCAATCACATCGCCATAGTTTATAAAAAAACATACACGCACCGAATAAATCACTCTAGTGTCATTTAACATTACACATCAGTATACTTCACTCAACTAGTGACATTGCTAACATAATGATTTATAAAATTTAACGTAGTGCTACAACCATTGTAACCCAATGCACCAGTATTGTATACAGAAACACACCGGGACATATATTGCCCATTTTTTCTTAGCAGGGCATTTGACTAGACGCCTCGTTCCCGGTGCTCTATCTTTTACAACACAATACGTCCTTTAGAACTCCCCAAAACCAGCACACAATGGGCTTCTACTTGCACCAACACATTTCACTTTATTAACCGCACTGTTGGCTCAACATTATATGAAAAATTAACCTAGCAGTGCACCAATTTTAGCCAATCGCACCAGGGCGTACCCGAAACATAATGTCCCAGCACGTCAATGTTCAAACGCATCGCCATACTTTCTAAAAAACATACATGCCCTGAATAAATTGCACCGGTGTCGTTTGACATTACCAACTGATACACTTCACTTAACTAACAACACCACTAACATAACGATTTATAAAATTTAACGCAGTGGTGCAACCATTGTAGTCCAACGCACTAGTATTGTGTACATAAATGCATCGGGACATATATTGCTCAATTTTCTCATTGGACACTTTTTTTCTTGTGCCCTATCCTTTACTATGCACCGAGGTACAAAACATCGGTGCTCCACTAACACGGTGATATCGGTGCATTGATAGTAACCCATTGCACCGCTTCAGCTGCGATAATGAAGTTTAGTTTAGCGGTGCCCATTAGTCCACCAAATGCATCAGTGTCATAAAGACAATGTCAAAAGTAGACATCATGTTGGTGCTATGGTAGACATGGAGCACCAGTGCTTTCGGTTTAACAAATGGCACTATGGATTTGTGCATTATAAAATTTAGCGTTGTAGTGCATCTTAGTTAACGAGATGAACCGATGTTGTTAAAAGCATTGCGTCGGTGCAGATAGTCCTATGGGATGCACCACTTAGTGGTGTTGTTGTTTTGAGATAGCACACTGACCGCGAGGCGTATGGACTGTTGGTGGCGCACAGATTTATTTTAAATATTTTTCTGCAAAATAAAAAAAAAAAATGGATTTTTTTAAATACACGTCATTTATATATGTATTTTTTTTATAATTTCAATTTATTTTATCTTTATATATCTATCTAACAATATTTGTATGTGAATCAGAGACAACAACGATGAGAAGAGGAGGAGGCGGGGCAACGACAGGTCGAGACATATGCTTTTGTACATGAGTGGGAGACCAAGGAGAGGGATATGGACGCTAACCCTCGCCCTATTTCACAACATACTCGTGACCTTTTGATGGATATTTTCCTCCTGAAGTTTTATCAAGAGGGTAGATCTCTTAGGGAGAACTTTGCATTGTTACAACAATTTATTCATCGCTAGGATCATGCGAGACATGTGTTTAAGATCGGTCCTGATATGTGGTATCATCCCATGGAGGAGAATGTCCATTTCATCACTGGGTTGTCTAGGAGGGGGGTGTATTTGCCCCATTTCTATGAGCTACCGCCCGGTGTTGCAGGAGAGACCCAACTAGCATATGTACAAAGATATATCAGTTTGGATATTCCTTCGGCTTCAGAGTTCGAGGTTACAAGTCATTAGTTGCGGATAGGTACATTTGAGAGAGAGGACGTTGGGTGTCTGTGTTATATTCTCTCATCGCTGTCACAATATAGCTCTGATGGGCAGTGCATTCATTTCTCTATGTTGTATTATGTAGATAGTTTATTGTCGGAGCCCTTTTTTTGAGAGATTTTTGTCGTGCATTAGATCATTGTCGCTCTGTTTTGTCTGGGACAAGATTCTTCCCATTCGTGTCTAAGTTGTATACATTGTTTTTTGAGAGGGTTCATTCCACTTAGCTAGTGGTACCTCGCTTTCCTACTAGGCCTATGTTTGATGCACATATGTGCATGTGGGGGTAATTGATGCCCAAGAGGGTCCAGTCCGAGTTTCTCATTACTTCGGTGGGAAGGGCGCTATTTGATTTATTGTTTAGCGAGGATGATAATGTCCTTGATATTGTAGAGTACCCATATGCGGGAATAGATTGGAGAGAATGTCCAAACATTCAATTTACAATAGAGGAGCTAGCATATGAGAGAGTTAATATTATCATTATATTTTGATCAATATATTTGCATATTTTTATGTCGTATTTAATGCACATGTAATTTATTGTAACATTTTGTTTAAATTATATTATAATTATTATCTATTGTTTTACATATATTGGCACACATGTTGGGGATGTGCCTCCCCAACATGAGGACGAGGTGACGGAGGAGGCAAAGGAGCAACCTCCAGTAGTACAGAGACCCCACATGCCACGCAAGTCGGATACGAGAGTCTGACTAAAGGTGGTGGATGAGCTATGTCATGTCACGACTAATCACAGAGTGGTACCTATACCCCCTAGAGACATATTACGAGTAGAGATGCTCTATACTACATGGAGGCGTTTGCCTCGTGATATGACGATGTTGATGTGTCATATTGTTGATGTGGTCAACATCATCGATGCGTTGAGGGCTAGTGCTCGTGATCCCACTACATCTAACTCAACAGCAGAGCCATCCACATCCTCTACTCCACCACATGGTCCTCTTCCTCCTCATGATTCTCCTCCACATGAATTGGATACAACATCTATCAATCATCCATCCACATTTGATCCTCCTCCTCTTGTTTCCCCTCCACATGTGTTTGAACCTGTATCCACGTCTGATCCTCCTCCTCCCCCTTCTCCCCCTCTTTCTCTGCTTGTGTCACCATCTGCCAATCATTGTCTTTCTCCTAGTCCACATGTGTCATTATCCATTGATCCCCCTCTTCCTCGTCTTCCTCCACACGTGTCACAATTTTTTGATGCTTTGGACATTATGATCACATTGGGTATTGTCGATGCACATCTTCATGATATTGATATAGAGATACTTGATAGTGAACTTATGCTGACATTTGTTTCTGAGATAGGTGTTCTTGATAGAGGCTCTACCTCTAGTAGCAGACACACTGATGCACCTGGATCTGGTGGTGGACCTAGCTAGTTGTGGTACTGATTGACATTTATACTGATTGTTTTATATTTGATCGGAGATCTATATATGACATGTTTATTGCAGATTTTATTGAGATGTAAGTTTGACATGTATATTCATATGTATATCGCTCATGTATATTATGTTTTTCATATAATGTTGTGGTTGTTGTTGTTGTTTAATTTATAAAATGTAATATGAGTATGCTAATGACGAACATTGTTAATGATTTCTATGTTTTTAAGTGAAATTTGATATGTATCACTCATTTAAATTTATAGTTGCCATATAATGTTAAACTTTATTTTTATGAAATTGTTTAATTTGGATTGTGATTACAAAAAGTTATAACTATTAATGTCATATAATGTTTAACCGTTGTTCAAGGTGAATTATTTGTTGTCCAACAAGATACAATATGTTGATTAAATGTGTTTAGAAACAAAAATACTTAAATATGATGAGTGAAATGATTGTGATTTTAATATTTATGTATTTTTCATATATTATAATAATAACATTGTAACATAGTTATTCACTAATAATAATGTTGATGATGTAATACTAATGTTGTTTTTTTAGTTTTCATTATTCAAATATTACAAGACAAAATTATAATATAATTGTTTACTAAAATAACAATAATTATATTTTATCAACATATAATATATCCAAAGATTTTATTAATTTATATTATCCAACTATTATAATATATGAAATTTATTCAATTAAATTTAAAATAATAAATATAGAGAACAATAATACATTATGATCTATACACTTTTGATGAAATGGTTTCACAATGTTTTACTCTAATATAGACTTTATGAATCTTATACCAAAAAATAATATCACCCAACATTTTATAATTAGTATTTTAAGAATTAGTAAATTTGACAAAGGATTCTATGTTTTTAGATAAGTATGGATCATTAAAAATTTCCTTAATTATGTCCAGGCTCTAGAAAAATACTCTTTTAGAATTTTTGTTTCCTTCCAATATTGACACTTATTTCAAGGAGAATGTGAAAAGAATTATTAATATAAGTTCATTTTATTATAAAACTAAAAGATTGAGTGGAATAGGTGAAGGCCATGATAGTTGCACTAGTTGAGGTGGGGAATGTCATAAAAATTAGTAATTCCAAGTACACCACAAGTACTATAGATGTTGCACGAAGTTATTTTTTTGTAATTGTCCTTAGAAGTTTCATCAAAGTAAGTATATATTTATTTGAATTTTGAATTTCTCAAACAATAAAAATTTTGAGATTTGAATATTCTTTAATATATACATTTTTTAATAAAATATAATTTAAAATTAATATTTACTATTTTACGCCACCAACTTTGTGATATCTCAATTAATGCTTAGTAATTCAAAGGTTAACATAAACATATTTTTATACAATAAAACATAAATTTGTTATAACAAACAATAAATATGACAATGAAAATATATCAAAACCAAATCTTATGCTTGTACGTTTATTTAATGTATTTTCTATTTGGTGGTTGTAAATGGTTGTTAACTTTTCATAACCAAAAAATCATAAAATGAAGAAAAAAAAACTCAATTGTCCATTGTAGATACCCATAATAGAATGACACATCCACGATATAAATGTCCAAACAAATCATTTACATGAAATCAGTCTTTGTTGACATCACCTTGATTATCTTTCTCGCTTGGCATTATAACATTGTTGTTCTCAAAAAGATGTTTATATCTCGGATCATGTCTCAGTATGAACCATCAATCCCCATTCAACACATCTCGGTAAAAAAACACTTGGTTGCAATGTTTTGTGAAAACATAAGGCTCCTTACTTTCAACCCACATTGTTTTAGAGTTGATACATATTAGCCCACTATCATGATCTTCCTTTACATTTCTCCGGTTGAAGGTACCCCACCACTTGCAACAAAAAATAACACATTGAAACAATGACAAGTCCACTTGCATGATCTCTTGTATCTTTCCAATGTAACCTAACTTCCCCTCTATCAGGTTTTCATCACATTGGCTAGCATGACTAGATTGATCGAACTCGACCTCCACTCCACAATCTTGTGTGATGTGGCCTTCATCAACATACTCAGTGCGAAAATGATGTCCATATTCCCACATAGATGGGAAAAAATGCACCTGTAAACATGTGAACAAAGGGCGGTGTCATGTGTCTAATAATCAAAGCATTAATAAAAGCAGAATACATGTTACAATTCAAATGTGCAATATTATAAATAGAATGTGGTATTCATAGAGGTTATTACATAGTTGTTGCACCTGATCCCTATGTTTAGTGCATTCAGATCTTTTGCATGTCGGTTAGAGGTTATTACAGAGTTGTTGCACCTAATCCCTATGTTTAGTGCATTCAGATCTTCTGCATGTGGGTTACGACTGGACACCGCATGTTTCTCTTGTATCTAGTCAGCCACCCAATCGTTGGGACACATTTTTGGCATATTTTCTTTTAAATGATCAGGATAAGTCATCCTTCTACCATTCAACCATCTAAATGATTTCATGTCACTGCCCCGTTTCCTTCTTTTCTCTTCATACAACACAACCCATGGTCATGTTGCCTCCATGTTGTAAAGAACGAATTTATTGATGGCATCCATTTCAAAATTTGTTGATGTATACAAAAATTCAAAACCAATAACATGAGATCAAATATATATTATCAACTTAAAGAATGAATTTATTGATGGCATCAAAATTTCTAAATTTGTTGATGTATAAAAGGATTCAAAACAAATAACATGGGATGAAATATATATTATCAACTTCAATGTAAACAATTTGTAACACCCCAGGTTTTGAACCTCCATTTTAAATAATGTATTGTTACAATGCTGAGAGGCATGAGTGCACAAACAATTATTAAAAGGCTAGTGTGCCCAAAACATGTAATATTTTTATCATTATTAATAATAAATACATCGTTGGCTGCTAGACGAACAAGGACTAGAGTTATAGGGGACTATGATTCCACAAGAGAGGGGGCTTGAGAGGCTAAGTGTTTATTCTTATTTTAATTACCCCTTTTTGTCTAAGGGAAGGGACCAGTTATGTGAGCTTCTTGGGGAAGGCCAGGAGGTTCTTGATTCCCCACAAAGTTACTTAAACCCGCCTCTAGTCTGATGGGCGCGGGGGGGGGGAGTTTGACTGATGGCTTGGTCGTTGATTTCCTGTATGTTCACTCATTTTCCCTCATGCACTTCCATGCACCCACTTACCCATTCATTGATCCATCCTCACCTACGTCTTGGCTTGCCAAAGCGAAAGGAACTGTTGAGAATTAGCCACATGATAGTTGGTTGTAATGGTCGTTGGTGCAATCCAGCCATGACCTGGGGCCTGCATGTCCGAGATGCATTGGAATGTGCCATGTTTTGCTCACAACTGTGAGTTCTGAGAGTTCTAGCATTGAGATTATGGACCAGCTGTGTTGGAGGCTCTGGAAAAAGGAGAAGGAATGCCTGAGGGACTGCGTGGCAGAGAAGGGTGGAAGTCCATTCTCTCAGGGCGGTACAGGCTAGGTAGAAGAGAGTTGGGTACTTTGATTGTTGTGGGTGTTGGGAAACATGTGAGAGCTTGAGAGATGACTGGTTTGGGAACCCAAGTACACTCTAGAACCATCCTTGTGGATTCATAGCCCTGGCTCAGGGGTGACACTACTGTTGAGATTTGGAACAATGGTGTCTACGGTTGGGTAGAACGTCCTTGGTCTGCATCCAATTGGTGTCATCTTTCATAAAGATAAGTGTTCTCTGTTGTGATATTATTATATGTGTATGAATGCATTTTTTGTTGTATATTTAATTATCGTTTAATTGAATCTTTAGACTATGCATGCTTGCTGACTACTGTTGTGCATGTCATTAAAGTCTTTTCTTTTATGCATCCTTAAATTAATTTAAAAAGTTATCACATTGGAGAAAGAAGTTCAAGGGAGGGATTGAAGGTAGCGTACCCCAGCCTGTGGGTTGATGGGTATGTTACAGTTTGGTATCAGAGCTTTTGGTTGAAACACCATGTCGGGTATGTTGGTCAGAGTCTCATGGTTATAGATCGAACTCTGACCGTGGAGTTGAAAATCTCAGGAGGAATGGCGTTGCAGAATCTACGTTGGAGATATAACGTCAGAGATCGTCGTACGGGGTTCGAAGGATCGCGCCCGTCCCCTTCGAATTCAGGAGCAATTGCCACTGTAGGATCAGGAGAGATCCTAGATCATTGGATTAGAGGACAGGTGAACAGGGGTCGTCTGATGAAAAGGAAGCAAGGGGTTAAGGTCACCACCGTCAGATCCCATTAGAGAGAGAGATCAACGGATAGGAGGCATTGCAGGGAACCAAGTTTCACAGGAGATAATTTCCCAAGCCGGTCCCACAATCCAAACCACAGTTTCACCGAGGGTTTACGTGTCAGTGTCAGGATAATTACGGGGCGAAAAGCAAGTTACTCCAAATCGCCAATGCATGCCCCCGCAAATTCAAAGGTAGTAAGTGATGTGACATGTTAGGGCTTGAACATTGAAACTTCGTATAGACGAAGTAGTTTGGGGTCGTTCATCGTCAAGGAGAGACAGGTGGCGCAAGATCCACAACTCTGGAAGTTTGTGGACGAAGAGGAGGTGAAATAGCCGAAGTTGATCCTGGTCGTCGATCACCAAGAGGTACGTGTCAGCAGATCAATAACTCCGGAGAAATCTATTCGAGAGGTTTTCAGTTTAGATTTGAAACTCTCGAAGCCTGGAGAGATGGAGAGCCGAAGTAAATCTCGATCATTCGATCATCCGAAATAGATCTCAATCATCGGATCGTCCGAAATAAATCTCAAGCATCGGATTGTCCAAGGTGAATCTAGATCGTCTGAACCAGAAGAGACGTGGTGTAAATCTGTGGATTTCAAATGAAGGCCCGAAATAAGCCTCAACCGTCCGATTCGGAAGGACACGTGGTGCAGATCCATGGACTCCGGGTGAAGACTCGAAGTGAATCTTAGTCGCACAATCCAAGAGGACACATGGCGACAGATTGGCCAGTTCAAGAATTCAGAGTTAGGGAGAATTCGAAGTGTGCTAGTATGGAAACTCCCAAAGCCCCGAAGCCCAAAGAGTCGAAGTAATGGGGCACGATGACATCACCTAGAGGTGATATGGATACTGGAATTCCTGAAGCAACATGGCTTGCAGATGTCACCGAGGATGACGTGGACACATGGGATGTGTGCCATGTGTGAGTAAGTTTTGAGCATTTGGAGTATTGAAAAGTTAGTTAGAACGTGACATGTGTCACCCGCCTGATTGGGCCACGTGTCCGCTTCCAACATTTCGCCACGTGGCGACAGAACATGCAGTCTAGAGATTGGGCACTCCAGAGGGGAAAGATGTGACAGGTTGCGTTGGGTCGACAACTCCTGAAGGCCGAAGTACATATCGACCGTTGATTCCATAAGACACACGTCGAAGGATCGTCAACTTCAGGTGAAAGCACTCTAGGAGAAAGTGTAGGAGGAAAGTTTGAAACTTTTGAAGCCTGAAGAACCGAAGCGATTCACAGCCACTGATCTATGGGAGGACACCCGTCGGTAGATCATGAACTCCAGGTAAAATTGTTCCGGGAAGAGGCAAGCGAGGAAAGTTAAGACTCCCGAAGTGCGGAGTCCCGAAGTGGATCTCGATCGTTTATCGTGAAAGAGAACGAGGATCGTTGATTTGGTCCTGGCTGAAAGTTATGAAGTCCCAAAGCTCCGGACAAGCGCTTTTTCAGCTAAGCATAGGGTCATGGTCATGGTCATGTGCAGATTAAGAGCTGAGGGGAGGAGGGCTAAGGGTCGAATTGGTTGTCTTCGAGACCGAAAAGTGCTAAGGAAGGATTTAGTCGCGGTTTCTCGTCGTGGTCACCTGGGAAGGTGGTTTGAAGGAAGCGCCTGCAAAGGATGAAATTATGTGTCAACCAAGGATAACAGGACACTGTTATTTTTAGAGAATGGGAATATGATCTCCATGAGCAAAAAAAGAAAAAGAGAATTGTAGCATGGGTTGACAATTTTGTCTATCATATGCATAATTCTAACAAAATGGTCGCTTGCACATTTTGCAGAATTAAGGGGCTTAAGCACATCAACTCAGGATGTGTATTGAGGAAATGGAAGAAGGCGAGGGAGCCTCCAGTCATGATAAGGAGTCCGAAGGCCAGAATACCAGAGTTGGTAATGCAGAGATAGAGTCCAATGGACGCAAGGGAAAATAAGAGCATGAAACATTAATAGAAATAGTAAGAAGCCTAAAGATGGAAGTGCAGAGCTACAAAGCATACAATGAGAGATTGATGAGAGAGCAAATTCAGATAAATGCTCGAGTGTTGCAGATCTTAAATCGGTTGCAGAGGCAAACGAAGAAGGGATCAAACTCAAGACAAGAGGAAGAAGGCAGGTGCCATGAAAGAAGGAATGATCGTGGAAGAACTGGTTATTACAAAAGTGTCGGCAGAGCTCCTGGACACCACTCACCTCCTTACTCAGAAGAAAATTTTTATGCCTCGGAAGATCCCGCAAGCAGTCCAGATGTGTCTCTCGTTAGACAACAAAGAGGGAAACAAGTGGTAGATAGTTTGCAAGGAGAGCTGAGGAAGCTCAAACCACCTTCCTTCGATGGTTAAAGAGAAAGGGAAGGTGATGTTGAAACATGGTTACTTGGACTCCGGAGATATTTCCAGTTGCATAACTATTCGTCCAATCTGGAAGCCAAGATTGCCACCTACCATTTACATGGGAAAGTTGCAATGTGGTGGGACCAACTAAAGCAAGTGGAACATGTTAATGAAAGTAGGATCACTTGGAAGCAGTTCAAGAAGTACTTCCAGAAGGAGTACCTCTCATAGCATTTATATGACAATAAAATGCAGAAGTTCTTTGAACTCAAATTGGGAAGCATGACTATGGCAGAGTACGAGAAGAAGTTCTTGGGATTGTTAAAGTATGTTAGGTTCATTGGTGATGAGAAAGTGAAAATACAAAGATTTCTAAGTGGACTACCATCCTTTTATAAGGAAAATATCAAGTATGGTGAACCCAAGACCTTGACTAAGGCCATCAGGAAGGCTAAATGCCTGTATGAGCAAGGCCAGGGAAGAGAATCCCTGTAGAAATCTTGGAAGGACAAGAAAAATGCGAAGTCCAATCAAAGGAGGAAAGGATTCAAACCTTCCTTCAGTAGGAATGAGCCTAATAGAAATCGTCAAGATCAGTATGCTAAGAGGGATTTTAAGGAAGAAGATTCCTTGGGAAAAAGGGGAAGACCACCAATCCAGTGTTGGGGATGCAAGGAAGATCACCTGTACAAGGATTGCCCACACAGAAAAGATAGAGTGAAGACTGTGCACAACATCCAAGAGGCTACAACAGTCGAAGATATGGGAAGAATCAATGCAGCTTTAAATGATCGACAAGCATAGTACTAGTCCAATATGATCAAGGTGGAACGTAAGATCATAAATCAACCTGTTGTTATTTTGATTGATTCAGGAGCAAGTCATTGTTACATTGATCCTAAGATAGTGGATAGATTACGTTTGGAGAAAAGTAAAAGTTGGAAAAACATTTTTGGTTCAGTTAGCAACTAGAACCAAAAGAAGAATCCATGATATGGTCAGAAGTTGTTCCATAAGTCTTAATGGCATGAATATTAGTATTGATCTAAATATCATACCCTTGGTGTCTTATGATATTCTGATTGGAATGGATTGGTTAGACAAGCATCATGTTGTCCTAGATTGTCATAACAAACATTTACATGTCTTGATGGAAATGGAAAACAGAGCACTGTGAAAGGAGTTCCAAGACCCATCTCTATAAGGGAGATTTCAGCCTTTCAGCTAAAAAGATGTTTTAGGAAAGGATGTCAATTGTATGCAACTCATGTGGAAGAGCCAGATAATATAAAGGGGTCGAAGATTTCTTGGTACTACATGAATTTGAAGATGTATTCCAAGAAATACCTGGATTGCCACCAAGAAGGGACATAGATTTATCAATTGATCTAGTGCCAAGAGCTGCCCCAGTGTCAAAAACACCTTACAGAATGAGCACGCCAGAGTTAAAAGAATTACAAATGTAGTTGGAGGAATTGTTGAGGAAAGGGTACATACGTCCAAGTGTTTCACCTTGGGGAGCACTAGTACATTTTCTCAAAAATAAGGATGGAACCTTGAGGTTGTGTATTGACTTTTGACAATTGAACAAGTACACTATAAAGAACAAGTATCCTCTACCCTGAATTGATGACCTCTTTGATCAGCTAAGAGGAGCAAAGATATTCTCAAAGATTGACCTGAGGGTAGGATACCATCAGGTAAGAATCAAGGAAGAAGACATTCATAAGACAACCTTTAGGACCAGGTATGGGCATTATGATTTTGTAGTGGTGCCATTTGGACTGACCAATGCACCAGCTGTATTCATGTGCTTAATGAATGACATATTTAGAAATTATTTGGATAAGTTTGTCATAGTATTCCTGGATGACATACTTATCTATTCTAAGTCTGAAGAGGAGCATGAACATCACTTCAGACTGGTATTGCAAGTACTGAGAGAACATCAGTTGTATGCCAAGTTGAGTAAGTGTTCTTTCTATCAAAAGCAGATCCATTACTTGGGACACATTATTTCAAAGCAGGGCATAGTAGTGGATCCAACTAAGATCGAATCATTAGATAAACATTTGACACATTTTTGGGTGTTGGCAATCCTCTAAGATCGAAGCCATTAGAGGATTGCCAACACCCATAAATGTATCAGACGTCGGATCTTTTATGGGATTAGTTGGATACTACAGAAGGTTCATAGTAGGGTTCTCTAAGATTTCTCATCACATCAGTTCCCTGCAAAAGAAGGGAACTAAATTTGAATGGATACTCAAGTGTGAAAAGAATTTTAATCTGTTGAAGGAATTACTTACTAGTGCACCAGTGTTAAAGATTGTTGACCCAAATGAAAGTTTTGTGGTATGTACAAACACATGTAAGGAAGGACTTCGGGGAGTCCTCACGCAAAATGGACATGTCATTGGATATGATTCCAGAAAGCTTAAGGAGCATGGGAGGAACTATGCCACCCACGACTTGGAACTTGTTGCCATTGTTCACGCCTTGAGGATGTGGAGGCATTATCTCATGGGGAAGAAATTCGAATTAAGGACAGACCACATTGGCCTGAAGTATCTTTTTGAACAGTCGACCTTGAATACCAGGCAAACAAGATGGCTAGAATTTTTAAGTGAATATGACTTCAATATCAAGCATATCAAGAGAAAGGAGAATAAAGTTGTCGATGCACTTAGTAGAAGAGTGCATATCATGCATGATATTGCTGTCGGTATGCATCAGTTAGACTTGAAGAGAATAATTTTAGATGGTCTTGTTACGGATTAGCATTACCTACAGGTAAAGGAAAACTTACAGCAAGGAGATGTACAACAAAAAATAAAGGAGTATGAGATAAAGGAAGACGGATTGCTCATGCATAAAAATAGAATCTATGTTCCTAGTTCTGGAGAACTGAGGAATTTGGTACTGAAGGAAATGCATGATGTTCCTTATGTTGGACATCTCGGTTACCAGAAAACAACTACAGTAGTAAGAAGCCAGTTCTTTTGGTCGGGAATGAAGAAGGATGTTGTTGATTACATCGCTCGATGTATGGAATGTCAGAAGGTGAAGGTTGAGCATAGGCACCTAGCGAGTTTGCTGCAGCCATTGCAAATTCCAAAGAAGAAATTGGAAGTGATCACCATGGATTTCATCACAGGCAGAACGAATAAGCAACATGATTCAATCATGGTGGTGGTTGACAAATTAACAAGGGTTGCCCATGTTGTGCATGCGAAGACAACGCATACAATGGCTAATATTGCATAAATTTTCATGAAGGAAATTGCTAGGTTGCATGGGATACCTAGGACAATCGTCTCAGACAGAGATACGAAGTTTACCTCCAATTTTTGGAGGGGATTGTTTGAAGAATTTGGCACAAATCTAAACATTAGCACAACATATCATCCCCAGATAGATGGGCAAACAGAGAGAGTCAATCAAATAATTGAAGACATGTTGAGAATGTATGTGATGAATAAGCCATCTAAGTGGGAAGATTACTCACACTTGGTTGAGTTTGCATATAATAATGGGTATCAAGCTTCATTGAGAATGAGCCCATTTGAGCCTTGTACGATAGGAAATGCGATACTCCAGTAAACTGGGACAACCCAACAAATAGAGTGATACTTTGGCCGGAGTTGCTCAAGGACATGGAAGACCAGGTGGTCAAGATCAAGCATAATTTAAAGGCAGATCAGGATAGACAGAAAGTCTATGCAGACAAGAACAAGACAGCTAGAGAATTTAAAGTAGGGAAGCATGTACTTTTGAAAGTGAAGCCCAAGAAAAGATCTTTGAAATTGGGTAGTTGTACAAAGCTGGCAGCCAGATTCTGTGGTCCATTTGAAATATTAGACAGAATAGGGCCAGTTGCATACATGCTTGCATTGCTTGCTTCCATGAATGTGCATAATGTATATCATGTCTCTTTACTGAAGAAATATGTACATGATCCTAACCATGTTATTGATTGGTATCTGATTCAGGTACAGATAGAGGGAGATTTTTAGGTTCAATAGTGCGGTTCTTGGACAAAAAAGTCAAAATACTCTGGAATCGAGTTATAGAGCTAGTAAAAGTTCAATGGACCTGCTACGGTTCTGAAGATGCTACCTGGGAGCATGAAGATGCCATGCGGGCAGAGTACCCACATCTTTTTGAATAAATTTGAGATTTTGATCTCTATTTTGTATATGCACCGAGGACAGTGCCAAAATAAGGGGGAGGGGATGTAACACCCCAGGTTTTGAACCTCCATTTTAAATAATGTATTTTACAATGCTGAGAGGCCTAAGTGCCCAAACAATTATCAAAAGGCCAGTGTGCCCAAGACATGTAATGTTTTTATCATTACTAATAATAAATGCATCATTGGTTGCTAGACGGACAAGTACTAGAGTTATAGGGGGCTATGATTCCACAAGAGAGGGGGCTTGAGGGGCTAAGTGTTTATTCCTATTTTAATTACCCCTTTTTGTCTAAGGGAAGGGATCGGTTATGTGAGCTTCTTAGGGAAGGTCAGGAGGTTCTTGATTCCCCATGAAGTTACTTAAACCTGCCTCTGGTCTGATGGGGGGGTTCGACTGATGCTTTTCATTGATTTCCTATACTCTCACTCCTTTTCCCTCATGCACTTTCATGCACCCACTTACCCATTCATTGATCCATCCTCACATGCGTCTTGGCTTGGCAAAGCGAAAGGAACTATTGAGAATTACCCACAGGATAGTTGGTTGTAATGGTCGTTGGTGCAATCCAACCATGACCTGGGGCCTGCATGTCTCAGATGCGTCGGCCTATGCCCTGTTTTGCTCACAACTCTAAGTCCTGAGAGTTCCAACATTGAGATTCTAGACCAGCTGTGCTGGAGGCCCTGGGAAAAGGAGAAGAATTGCCTGAGGGACTACGTGGCAAAGAAGGGTGGAGGTCCATTCTCTTGGGGCGGTACAGGATGGGTAGAAGAGATTTGGGTACTTGGATTGTTGTGGGTGCTGGAAAACCTGTGAGAGCTTGAGAGTTGACTGGTTTGGGAACCCAAGTACACTATGGAACCGTCCTTGTGGATTCATAGCCTTGGCTCGGGGGTGACACTGTTGTTGAGATTTGGAACAATGGTGTCTACGGTTGGGTGGAACGTCCTTGGTCTACAGCCAGTTGGTGTCATCTTTCATAAAGATAAGTGCTCTATGTTATGATATTATTATCTATGTATGAATGTATTTTCCATTGTATATTCAATTATCGTTTAATTGAATATTTAGACTATGCATGCTTGTTAACTATTGATGTGCATGTCGTTAAAGTCTTTTCTTTTGTGCATCCTTAAATTAATTTAAAAAGGTATCGCATTGGAGAAAGAAGTCCAAGGGCGGGCTTGAAGGTAGCGTACCCCGGCCTATGGGTGGCTGGGTATGTTACACAATTTCTCTGTACTAAATTGAGAAAATACAACTGACTTAATCTTTATCAAGTGCCCTTTTTCCATTCGTTTGGAGCATCTTTGATGTGGATTTAGGAGCGGAGTGAACTGATTAACAAATTGAATATAATAAACACAGAGATATGAAGAATAACACAGATATCTAGTGAACAATATCGTCTATTGAATAAATGAAATAGGTTGAAACTGTAAAATTGTAGAACTGAAACACTTGCTCAAATGGTGGTAGCTATCTCTGAGAAGAGATGTGGTTGCTACGTGCATCCGTCTGAACATAATGATTACAATATTATTCATGAATGCCAAAACCCTAGACATCCAAAAACCTAACCCTAGGAGGTAAAACACCAAAATTCATGTGGGCCCCTATGGGTAAGTTGGTACCTCAACTTCTTCGGGTCGTAACTTTTGCATACGACCTTCGTTTTAGGCTTGTGATAGTTCGTTGGAAAGCTCTTTTAGAGAGCTACACATTACACTATCAAACTATGACTATGTCTATAATTTGATTGTGACGAGCCAAAAAAAACACTGTTTAGGCCTCCAAAATGGCCCTTGAAGTACAACAAGATGTGCTAACATGAAAACATACAAAATAAGCCAGTTGGATTAGGTGAGAGGCCATCAGTATCCACCTGGAAGATGTGAAGGGCTTCAGATAGCCCCATAAGTGTAGAACCCGCAATTACAAAAAAGTATAGAAAAACGTGTTGAACTAAAAATGGACAAGAGCAGCTAGTTGGAATATGTGGGTGGCCACCAATATCCACCTGGATCAATCCTCCCCCCTTAGGAATCAATGGTCTCCATTGTGTTGAGTTTCCCCATTAGGCGAAGACACTTCTTTTGGATTTGGCCACGTGTGATCCGCTTGCCTTGGTGTAGGAGTTTCCCTACCTTGACAACCCGATAAAAATGGATCCTTTGTTGGCAGGTGCCCTTGACATGTGTGTCCACTATCTGATCAATGGATGCTTGTTCCATCCAGTCAGGGTTGAGATTTGTTGGTGTTAGTTGTTCTGCGATCTCTGAAGTGTCCAATAATGGTGGGAAATATGGTCGAAGGAGGTCCACATTGAACACTGGGTGCAGGCCAAGGAAGGGTGGAGTGTTGAGCTCAAATGCATTTCTACCCATGGCCTTTGTGATAGTGTAACACCCATAGCTAAGTGGGTGGAGCTTCCAATGGGACCCTATGAGACACTCCTTCTACAAATGTAACCAGACTTTGTCACCAACCTGAAACTGGTGCGGTACCCTATGTTGATCATGGCGTTGCTTGTACTTAGCATTGGATTTGTGCAAATCTCCTGGACCTATTGGCGGATGTGTTGAATCTGCTCAATGAATCTGGTGGCTTTGCCAGTCTCAGACTGAACATGGGAAGAGTCTATCTGTGTGTTGGCAAGAGGTAGTGCAACATCAATGGGACCCAAGGGTTGGAATCCCAGCCCCACCTGAAATGGGCTATGGTCGGTGGAGCTATGGAGAGCCCTGTTATAACTGTGTTGAACATAGGGGAGACTCTCATTCCATGTACGTGGATGTTTAGAGTTGTACATGCGCAGGATGTGCACAATCATTTTTTTGACGACCTTTGTTTGGCCATTTGTTTGGGGGTGGAAAGTAGTGGATTTAGTTAGCTTGGTGTCCAATAGTGACCAGAGACTCGACCAAAATGTGTTGAGGAACCTGTTGTCCCAATCAGAGATGATGGTCCATGGTATCCCAAAATGGACCCACACTCACTCAAAGATGTCATTGTGATATTCTTCTTATAGGCTGTGAGGATGGCCATATCCGAAAACCGATCAACGACCACAAATACACCGTCATTTCCTTGCTTGGTGGATAGAAGGCCAGACATGAAATCCATTGAGATGGATTCCCAAGGCTTCTCGAGAGTAGGAAGAGGGGTGTATAAGCCTTTCTTCTTTATGGTTGGCTTGGAAATGGCATAGGCAGTGCAAGATATGATATACTTGTTGACGTCCTGTCAAATTTTTGGCCAATAAAAATGTTTCTGAAGAACAACCATAGTTTTCTCCATGCCAAAATGTCCTGTCACCCGATTATAGTGGGCTTCCTAGATCAACTTTGCACACTCGCTTGTAGGAACACAGAGATGGCCCAAATGGCATAATAGTTCATCCTGAATGTGAAAATCGGTGACAGTCACACATGTACCCAAGAGTTGATAGGTGGTGGTGAAGTTCAGAGCTTGTTGATAAAGTTGGGGCCACTTAGATGCCTCATGTCCACAGGAATGGAGCACAGTGGTGAATGCAGCCACAAGAGGTCGACTGAGGTAGTCACGACATGATTTGAGATCCTTGTCTTATACTTGATGTTGAGATGGAACTGTTGCAGGTAGGTGGACCACTTATGATGGCGATCGTTCTACAATTTCCCCTGTGTCTATATGAACTGCAGAGGCTTGTGATCAGTGTGGATGATCATTTCCTTTCCCATAATGTAATGTTTCCATTGACGACATGATTGTACAATGGAATAAATTTCCTTGTCATAGGTGGGGTATTTTCAAACAATATCTGAGAGTGTCTCACTATGGTATGCCACTAGATGACCGTGTTGACTGAGAATTGTGCCTACAACATAGTCAGATGCATCAGTCTCAATCTCGAACGGTTGTTGCAGATCGGGCAAGGAGAGTACTGGAGATGAGCACAAGCAATGCTTTAGATCATCGAATGCTCATTGTCATTCCTTCCCCCACACAAACTTTTCCCTGCCACCGCCCTTGGTCACCTGGATGAGGGCCCATGCAATATGGGAGAATCCCAACACGAACCGTCGGTAGAAGTTGGTCAGTCTCAAGAAGCTCTGAAGCTCGGTTAGTGTGGTCAGGGCTAACCAGTCACAGATGACTTGGATCTTAGCTGGATCAACATGTACCCCATGCTCATCAACAATGTAGCCCAAGTATTGGACCATGTTCATGCCAAAAGAGAATTTTTCCAAGTTGGCATATAGCTTGTGTTGTCGCAAAGTGCTCAAAACCTGTTGAATATGTCGCATGTGCTCCTCCCAAGTTCTACTAAAGATGAGGATGTCATCCAAATATACCACCACAAAGGAGTTGGTGAAGGATCTCAATACATCATCCATCAACCTCATGAAAGTGGTTGGTGCATTTGTTAATCCAAAGGGCATGACCATCCATTCAAAGAGACCTTCTTTAGATTTGAAGGTTGTCTTCCATACATCAATTGGATTGATGGGAACCTGGTGATAGCCAAACTTTAGGTCAATCTTGCCGAAGAACTTTGCCCCCTTGAGTTTGTCATGAAGGTCATCAATCCTGGGAATTGGGTACCGGTTCATGACTGTGATTTTGTTTAAGGCTTTGTAATCAATGCAAAGTCGCCAAGTCCCATCCTTCTTCTGCACCAGTACAATCGGGCTTCCGCAAGGGGAGGAGTTGGGTATGATGTGCCTCTTTTGAAGAATCTCTTGGATATGATGCTCGATTTCGTCATTTTCCATCAGGGAGCAATGATAGACTGGTCCATTAGGTAGAGGTGCACTGAGGGTCAAATCAACTGGATGCTTCACTTGGCAGTGCGTCAGTACCCCGATGGGTGAGGAGAAGATGTCTTTGTATCTTCCATGATCACGTCCACTTGCTTCTGTTGCAAAGAGATGCTTTGTGTAGAGGCCACTGATGTGGCGATGACTTTCTACTTACTGTGAGCACAGATCACAAGGAAGATGAACTTCTCAATCTGTGAAATGACCTTACTGCATTGCTTAGCAGATATTAAAGAAATAACTGTAGGTGGCGCTAACTCTGGTATCCTGTACAATTGTCTACCCAAAGTAATAATAACATTGTAGGGTCTAGACTCATACACAACATGAAACTTCCACAAATACGGTTGTTCTAAAAGAACATCACAAACTTCAAGGGTAGCAATATCACACAATACCTCATCTTTTAAAGGCTTGATGCCGTAGGGAAAACGACATTGTTGGCTTACACAAATATCTCTTCCTTGGCGAAGCCAGCCAATGGTGTAGGGTTACGAGTGCAATGTCATTGGCAGGTCCAACCGCTTGACGACCTCTGCTGAAATCAAGTTCTTCTGACTGCCGCTATCGACAATGAAATGAAGTGGATCCCCCTTTACCCACATATGTGAGTGAAAGAGGTGTTCCCCTTCCTCTAGTTCTTCTGGTTCTCTCGGTTGGACTTTGGTGGTAGTGACAATGGCACTGGGCTCAACATCGATAATCTGCTTCCCTCCTTCAGGATTTTATTTAGAATCAGAATCGGCCTCTAACTTGGAAGCCTTCAACTCGGGCACGAGTGACTACTTGGAGCAACATTCTTCAGTGTAGTGTCAAGGGATTTTATGGTACTCACACCATTTTTCTGTATCCTTCCTTGACTTTTGATTGCCCTTCTTCTGTTGCGGCTTGGACTGGTTGTCCTAAGCGACCATCTCGGCTCGATCCCTTGCTGTGTGGGTTGGGGCTGCCTTTTCCCAGCTTCGACTGTGAGGAATTTGCATATCCAAACTCTCTCCTCTTCTGCTTAAATTTTTGCTCGATCTTGACAACGTATCCATAAGCCGTGCCCAATGAGGTGATGTCCAGAAATTCCATTTTTGTTTGAATGTATCTATGCAAATAGATGCGGTATTTGAGAACCAAATGACACTGAGAGTCTTTGATACCCAATTTGGTGCGCAGGGTATGGAAAATATTGATGAAATCTAGCACTGTCTGGACCCTTTCTTGATGTAGGGTGGTCCATCTGGTGTACCGGTCCTTGTAGCTTCCTACATGGTAGTATTTTTCTTTAATGGCATCCCGAAAGGAATCCCATGTAGGGGCCACCACAAATATTGTGGATTCCTCTATGGCCCTTTGCTCAGAGTAAGTATCCCACCAGTCCTTAACATGGGGGACAACCTTGAGGAGTGCAAAAGTAATCTTTTCCCTATTAGAAAAATTGTGGACTGAAAAATACCCTTCGAGCAGATTCAACCATTTATCTACATCATCTGCATCTATCACTCCTTCAAATAATGGAATATCAAAATTTACTTGTACCTTGAAGGGGGTTGCATGGTCGCTTGATGAAGATGCTTCTACTGTGGGCAGTCGTCAAAGGATCTACGCAAAGTTGTCCATCATTTTGTTCCTTTGTCGTGCGAGGGATTCCTCGAGTAACATTTTAATAGGATCTCCTGCTCCATCATATTTCTTTTCATCCCCCATGAGTTGTTGATGGGTTCGACGTGGCCGATATTGCAATGGCTCGGTTGGTTCAAGTCCCAACTTCTTGTACCCAAATCTTGTGGGGGACATGCACGAAGAAAAATAAATGAAGAGCAAACTGCTCTGATACCACTGATCCAGATTTAGGAGCATGACGAACTGATTAACAAATTGAATATAATAAACACATAGATATGAAGAATAACACATATATCCAGTGAACAATACCTTCTATTGAATAAATGAAATAGGTTGAAACTGTAAAACTGCAGAACTGAAACACTTGCTCGGATGGTGGTAACTATCTCTAAGAAGAGATGTGGCTGCTACGTGCATCTGTCTGAGCAGAATGATTACAATGAGGCTCTAGATGCCTTTTTGATATTACTCATGAATGCCAAAACCCTAGACATCCAAAAACCTAACCCTGGGAGGTGAAACGCAAAAAGTCATGTGGGCCCATGTGGGTAAGTTGGTACCTCAACTTCCCGAGGTTGGAACGTTTGCATACGGCCTCCGTTTTAGGTGCGTGATAGCTCATTGGAAAGGTATTACAGAGAACTACACATTACACCATCAAATTGTAACTCTGTCTACATTTTGAGTATGGCAAGCCAAAAAAACACTGTTTAGGCCTCTGAAACGGCCTTAGAATTACAACAAGATATGATGACATGAAAACATACAAAAAAAGCCAGTTGGATTAGGTGAGAGGCCACCAATATCCACCTGGAAGATGTGTAGGGATTCAGACAACCCCAAAATTATAGAACCCACAATTACAAAGAAGTACAGAAGAACGTGTTGAACTAAAAATGGACTAGAGGAGCCAATTGGAATAGGTGGGTGGCCACCAATATCCACCTGGATCAAGCTTGCTTTCCCTTTTGTCCTCATCTTGATGGTCATCCCAAACGACTACCCCTTATGTGTCGTCAATTTGCTTGATTTACTCACGGGCATAATAGAATGACTAGTATACTATGTACCTCTTTGCCATAGAGTCGTCTAGTTTTTCCCTTTGTCGAACAAACCCCCTCGATTTTTTCATGTACATCTCTAAGAAGAACATCCAATGACATGAGAGCACCCCAGCTAATTCAACGTCATCAGGTAGGTGAATTAGAAGATGGACTTGCAAGTCCATAAAACTCATGGGAAATTCCTTCTCAAACATACAAACAATCTCAACTATCTCTCGGCGCCACTGTGGAATGTTATCCATATGAATCTCCCTTGATGTGATCCAATGTACA